>JAIUND010000157.1:0-107048 GCA_034699125.1 Gisinianus flammeolus | reverse complement strand
ATTATTTGAGTCGAATCCCACTCATAATGAATGAAATACCACGTACGTGAATACTCACTCAATGAGTAGAATAGTAGTGGTTGTGCCCGACTAAAATAACAGATGTTCCAAATGTGCGAAAACGGAGTTTAAAAAAAACCTCATTCAGTATTAGTAGAAAATAAGAAAGTACTGTCGGATTTTTAATAATTGAGCCTCCCAAGGACAGATTTAGGAATCCTTGCTCATTTCAAATACATTGAGGGGGAGGAGCTACGAAGGAGAGAGAAAGGCTCAATTATTTTTAATCCGACAGTACTTACTGACCGTATTATAAAATCTAATGATCAAGTTAGGAGGAAAAAGACTTGAAAACGTTGTATTCCTTAAAGAATTATTATAATAGATACACAATAGACGTGTTGAAATGCCATCCACACAAATCATTGATACAATGGTATACAACTAATTTTCTTTCCCCTTTTGCACACATTCAATAGATACTCTACTTATATAGTCGTGCTCAATATATCCATCACTCTTTGATTTCTTTTTTTTTACATATGCATATCGGTAAGTATCATATCCATTTTCGGGAAATGTTTATGATTTATGTACATTGGGGAAATGATTTCCCCTATGTACATGAATCATTTTGCATCAAGTACACACTTGCATTATCATTCTTGAGTTAGGGTTGTCAGAAGTAAATTTAATAAAAGAAATGATGGTCTTATTCGAAATATTTAGTAAAATTTTTAAGTCATAGATAATTATCAGCAGCTATATCGATATAATAATATATTTATATTTAATATATTTCAATAATCTGAATACTCTATTTCAAGAAGATTATAATAATAAACAATCGTAACACTTTACATAATTACATATATCTCAATATTTTAAATAGTCATTTAATTAAGGTTTTGGAGGAATAAAGGGTTGAAAAAGACGACTACTAAATCCCAGTCCAAGACCTCGGTTCGTGTGAGTGGTCGCTCTCGCAACTTCATACTGCTTTTCTAGATTGGCAAAGTACTCTTCCTGCTTCTTCGTAGTACTTGAATCTTTATCTTCACATGTGGGTGCGGTTTCTAAGAAATAATTCCAAAAGATTTCAAAATAAAATTGAACATGGTGATTATTGATCCACCGTTGGCACACAAGCGTAGTTAAGTATGACAAATTACATAATTTCCTTTTTGTTGTTTAATCACTTGGAATGTGTTCTATAACTATACAAATTTAATGTTTCTCCAATTACCTCTATCATTACCAAATTTTTCACCATCCTTCATTCCCATTAACCGCTTAAACTTGGCAGTCATTTTCCCATCCGAGTCATCCGAGAATGCTGGTTGTTTCCAAACCGTACACGATGACGTTGAAGAGACCTCAGCAGGCTAGTTATGAAAAAATAAAGAACTATGAAATTTCATTAATTTTTGTCATACATACATCTCTCTCACAATATTTGAATCTTTCTTCATGTCCATTATTGAGAACATCATATATGTATAAACAGTATGTATATATGTTTATGCTGTTATAAAAAAATTATTGCTTATGGATTCAATCTAAAGTATACTATACCTTTTTGCTAAATAAAAATTTTCTTTTTTCAATCTGCTCTACCAGCTTGGAAGGTTCCACGGGTACTTGATTTAGAAATTTGTTATTGGCAGCAGCAGGCACCTGTGAAGGGCCTGGATTATTCTTGAGTTTCTCAATTTGCTCTTCATAATTCCTTGCCATTTGCTGCCGTAATTCTAGCTTGCCTATAGGTTTTTTTTGTTTAAAAATGTAATCATAAAAAATCATCACAAAAAAACAAACAAATTATTATTATTTATTGTACTGTGGACTATTAGGATTTTCTGTACGTACTTATATCCCACAAATACATGTATTAAATAAAAAATACTTTAAAGATTCGTTCCCAAAATCTTATAAAGTATATTCACCATAATAATAAGATTTTGAAAATTTTAATGATTGGTTGTTTTGTCATGTTAATATATATATATAGCATTTTTGTTTTCATATTTCGCCTGTATTTTCATACTTCTTTCATTGTTTTTCATATTTCTCTCTGTTGACGATGACCTCGACCTCGACCTCGAACGCTCTCTCTTTTTCCGGTATCTAGAGTCTGGAGAATGTCTCCTATTTCTATCTGGAGACTGTCGTCGCCTCGAGTGATGATGTCGGGACTCATTGTTATCGGTACTCCTGTCATAATTTCGAGGAAGCTAATTATAATTGTATTCATAAACAAAAATCATTTTAATTCTCTAGAATATATAATTTTGTATTCATAATATGAAAAAGTATATATTTACTATATTTACAGTTGATTTAATTTATAACATGAGTATCAATATGAGATTAAAATGAACAAGATAAATCTATATAATGAGAAAACTTCTCACATCTATTCACGTAATTATTTAATTGAGGAAGAAACAAGTCTCAAAGAAAATAAAACAAATTAACATTTATTGTTTATTGATAAAACTACTGACCTTCTTTCTTCTCGGCTTCGACTTCTTGACCGTCGTCTTCGATTCATCATCGCGTTTTTAATGCAATGTGACAACAATAATATTATACATCTTCTTTTTTTACAAATACATATGGCTCTAATAGTTTTAGTTTCTTTTTAAATAGAATGTGTTTTAAAAAAAAAATGTAAAAAAGTTTGTTCTCTTGTTTTGTTTTTACTTCTCTTTTTTTGGACCTTATTGAAATATGAAATATTGCAGATTGAATTCCCTAATAGGGAATTTCCTTATACCCGACTCGGGCAATATTTACGATTAAAGGAACTCGTTTTAGAGTTCGATCACAACTTGAAATACTTAATGTTGTAAATATTTATTTTTTATTCATGAATACGACGGGAAATATAGAGAAAATTATTGTTTGAGACAACTTTTTAATTTTAATTATGGAATTTTTTTTTCGAGTTGTAGCGGTTTCTGTACCAGATGCTGCTTGAACACAGTTCTTTGTGGCATCAACACTTTTTGATATTGCAATAATAAACTACTTACTTAAGTAGAGTCTAGTTATTTACTAGACGTATAAAGTATTTACTTTTAAGTGTGATTTTAATGGGAATGTCCTCCCCCAACATTTTTAACATACCTCATTTATAAAGTTGTTGTCTGCATGCATACTTACTTAGGTAGATTTGTTACATTTATACATATACGTTAGGCAATTGAACTGTGGTTACGCGTTATTCATCTGTCCATGTTAAAAGTAAGTGTGAAATGTCAAAAAATTAAGACAATATGCTGTATTTTGTAAATAATGATACTTCTCGAGTAATAAAGCATATTTTATTAATATTATTAATTTTTGTTTATATTTACATTTTGATTCCTTGATGTATATAGGTATATATACATACTTACTCCGATGATACTCCGATGACTGCATATGACACTGGGAATCATCATTATATATAACTAAAGACAATGTGTCAGAGTAGTACATTGTCATCATTTTCATTGTTATTATTGTTATTATTATTTCTATCGTGTCAAATGTTTTAACAAAAAACAAAACGGGAGCTATACATTAATTATTATATTATATCATTATCGTCATCAAGCACTCGAGTTCTCGAGTACTTATAAGTTCGAAGAGAAAAATGTTCCAGTTTATGCGAAAATCGGACAAGGAAAAGGAAAGAGAAAAAGAAAAGAAACCTGCTGGAACTGCAAATAAGTCGGAAAAAAGTGAAAAAGCAAATACTAATTTTGGAAAAAAGGTCAAAGATAAGTTGTCCCCTGAGGACCTTCATCGATTAGATGGTTAGTTTTTTTAACCAATCTTTTTGCTACACCTAGATTATATGATGAACCCGTTATTATTATATTGACTTGTGTGTGTTTCCGTTTTTTTATTTAGAAATCCGTCGGAGTTTCAAAATTGGAAAAGGGAAAAAGGAAAAACCAAAATTACCAAGTGGAATCATTGCAGATTATAGTGAGAATTTCATGAATCCAATATTAATGGTTAATTCCCCGTCGCCTCTACAGACTCCAGATAGCGCAGATGGAGAATTTCCACCAATTTCACATTCCGATAGTAGTGAATCGTCACTATCTTCCACGTCCGTTTCTTTAAAAGAATCTTTAACCGGGCCTGGTAAGTACTTACAAAGTTGAGTATAGTTTAAGTATAGTTATAGTTTTGCCAACTTCTACACAACACAGCTTGAAGAGGTTTTATGACCTGTCAATCTAATTATGTACCTATAAGCATCTAAGTAAATAACATAAGTATACTTCTAAATGTATTTATGTTTTTTTTTCTTTTGTATGTTAAATCCAATGACTGAATAACTCATCCTCAATGTCTGGAAATCCATGGATGTAAAAACCAAAGAAGTTGCAAGTATGCAATTTACATATCTATATATTTTATATCATATTTGTGTGTCGTTTCTTTGAAATACACTTGACTCAATTACATATGTGTATACACATATATTTAATTTTTTTCAAAATATTTTGTGTATGCTACTAATTAGACTAATTAGTATTGCATGTATTTTTACGGAATGTAATTTTTGTTTGTAGTGCATGACTAATGAGCACTTTAATTTTACAGAAAAACCACCAAGAATACCAGTAGTAAGCCGAAGAACTCCACCACCCATTCCGAACCGGAAACCTCCAAGTACAAGATTTTCTTCTGATGTCAGCATATCAGATTTTAGCTTAGGAGTTAATTTATCAAGACCAACTTCCCAACAAAGTAGTACTACACAAAGTTTTACTCCAGATTATACTACACCACCCCAGACTCCATCACATAAAACTCTACATCTTTCAAAGTTTTATAGCGTCCCAGAGTTTGATATAAGTGAAAAATCATTACCCAATATTCTTCCAAAACGAGGTTTTGTACGTAATCTTTTTGTTGAAAGACAAAATTCTGGGGATTTCGGATTCTCTTTGCGAAGAGCTTCTATGACTCTAAAGGTAATTAACTTGGTTTTAAATCAATTATGAATTTCAAATAGTATCCATTACATTCATGTCATTGCGTAAGCTTTTGTGTTTATATATATCGTCTGTTAAGTTCACAAACGAACTATAACAATTTTCCTTATTTTGCGTAAATGCTACTACTGCGTCCGTCTTTGTGGGTAAAATTCTGAAAAAATTCAGGGTGACAGAAAAGGTCATGGCAGACAATAATGTCTCAGGACCCAAAGCTCCATCTTGAGCCGTTTGACCTTTGGAGCAGGTCAACGAAATTAAGGAAAATAATTATAGTTCGTTTGTTAACTTAACAGACGATGTATATATTATGTGTGTATATTTATAAGTTATGATGTAAAGATAATATTTTTGCAAGAAATTTCAAGAAAAGAAAGTTGTTAATTATAAATAATAACACAAATAGTATGCATTGAAAACGTCAGTGTGTTACATAACTTATCAATTTATATATACATTCTTTAGGATGGCGTTCAAGAAACCATTTTGTATGCTGAACCATCTCAAACAAAAAGTAAAGATATTTATGATGTATTTTTACTACCGGGTGACCGTCTTGTTGCTGTAAACAACGTGTCAGTAGAAAGTAAGTCAATTGGCTTCATTTTTTTTCTAAATTGTAGCAAAAAAGTATTTATATTCGTGTTAATTCATACACATAAATAAATTGCAGCCAAAAGCAGAGACGAGGTCATAAATTTGATTCGTTCATCACAATTCTCCGTTTCGCTTCAGGTACGTTCTGTATCCTTAAAATCTTTACATATTAGAACCTCTTCGCTAATAGGACTAATGCATTTGAAACATTGTTCGTAACGTAATAACGTAATAGTTATTAGTGTAATCTATGTGCTCTTTGTATTATGCATGCATTTGGTTGTTATGAGTGTAAAGTGTGATTGCCCTCATGCAATTCGATGACACACTTTTTTCTATTCTATTCGTATTCAGTACCAAGTAATAAAACCGTTCGAAACATAAATAAATAGGTATTTCATTATAATAATTACAAATGTTTGGATAAGCTATGAAATAGACGGGTACAAATTTACAGGCGTTTGGAAACTTCAAAATAATACACATTTCAGATCAGTTCGTTATTTTTAGTCGGTATTGTTGCAGGAGGAAGTAGAACGTATCTGATATTTTTAGATAAACTGTTTCTACAGGACAGTCAGCAGTTTTTTTTACTGGGACTAATAAAATTAACAGAAACCAAATACTATCAATCAATTCCCAAAGTGCCTCTGAGTACAATTTCCCTAAGCAAAACCTCACATGTCCTTCTTGTGCTCTTGCAAGTTAGTTTTCACTACTGTAGACTCTATACTGTATAGAGTATTGTCAAATCATTGATCAAACCCGTGAGTACTGCATTTTAAGTCATATGAGCCATTTTGAATAGAACCCTAATGAATTTTTACAAAAGAAAATCTTCTTGAACCCTTGAGAACAATCAAAAATTATTCCTGTACTACATATTTTATTTATTGACGTACATACAGCAGATTATAGAATAGTATATGTCTGTGATACTTAAGTGTTAATTGTTGGTGCATGAGTACGAGCTGATGAAATAGGAAAGGTACTAATGAATGAATTGCAAATTAGGAGTCTTGCATGTTTGTGTTTGCGAGCAAAGGAAAAATTCATAAAAGGTATATAAGGCGAACAAAATAATTTGATGATTAGGCGTGAATAGTGACGACGAAATGACATAGTATTATAGATTCTTCATTTACTAACATGCATGTGCGGATAAATATTTTACCAATGGTTTTTTTTATTTCTTAATCTCAGGTCCTGACCAGCCCATTGTGGATTGAAAATATTGAGCGGATTAGATATCAAAAAGTAAGTAATAAATCTTCTCTTCATTAGTGCTAAGATCTTATGTAAGTTTGTTGGGAGTGTTATTTTTATCTGCATACTCGTAATAGTAATTTTATGCGTTCATAAAATAAATAAGAAAGTACATGTGTATACTTACAGATACATGTACGACTGTAACGCGAAATTGTGCAAACTTTTTTACTTTTTTTGAGAGAGAGAGAGAGAAAAAAAAAATTTAGTTTACATTAATATGCTGTCAAAGATTCATACACAAGAATCAACATGCAACATATAATCATGTCAACAAAAGTGGAAGAAAGAATCCGAATCGTTAATCAATGGGAATTTATACTTAAACTCAAATGGAGATGCGCACTAATTTACTCCCAAAGGCTGTATTAGTTATGTTTTCTTCTTTTGTCCCCTTAATAAAAGGAATTTTATTATAGATAGAGGTTCTATCGTCGAATGCTGTGTAATATAATAATAATAACAAATAAGGAACAAGTCATGCTGTATATTGTGTACGTGCACGTTAATGAGATACTTTGAGAGCGTCAAAACATTTCTTCAACCTTCCTGTTCACCATAGGAATCAGAGAGAGAAAGAAAGAAACCCTACCAAAAAGTACACTTACGTGTGAGTTGAAACAACAACATCAGGTTGAGCATGTTGAAGCAAATGATGCTTCCATGCAAATGAATTTTTTTAAAGACTTAATAGAGCTTGTATCGTATAGTGCAGTCATAGACACAGGCAGTGTAACCATTCATTTCGTTTCTTAATGGAAATTTGTATGCTACATATATGCAATGCACGACCATTAAAGTGATCTCATGTACTAGTGACTATTAGCTCTCGGATGTGTTTGTCCTGAAACGAAACTTACAAACGGTCCCATTCCAACCGAACCTTTATGAAGTCAACCTTTTTTCTTCTCACTATCTCTCTCTCTCTCCCTGTGATGAATAAGTAAAGGATTGAGATGAAGTGGGAAAAGAAAGATTTTTTTATTATAATTTTTTTTACCTTCCCTCCTGTCTCTCTCTCTCTCTGTCCCCCTGTGATCACCTTTCGTTTTCCGTTTTGAAACAATATTGAATGGGTGGGTATATGCTATTTTATCTATAGGTATTATGTAGAATACAAGCTCGTAAGGTTATAATTCAAACGTATGGATAGTTATTCAAAGAAGAATCTTCACTGTAAAAAAAACCAATCATATTTGCTCATGTATGACTACTATATTTGTCAGTCCGTATGAAAAGTATTATTGCATTCGAAATGCAGGTCCTACTGTATTGTATTGTGCGTTTACTTTTTGTACAAATATTGTCTGTTGGTTCCAAGAACATCTTGAAAAATATACTTGAAAGTATGTAGTATTATCGCGTTGGACAAAAGGGGCATAGGTCGTCAACATAACAGGAGCTATTTGTAAAGTACTCAAATATTTACATTTTGATGATCAAGTATCCCTTCTACTTGTAGCCTATAATCCAAGTTGCGTAATATTTATACACGAAGTATGAGGTCTTTATGCACTTGTTGACACGGTAGTTTTTGTGAAGGCTGTGAAAATATTTTAACTGTTAGGATTATTTGAAGAAGGAGACTCGTTTAGTTTGTTTTAATTTACATATAAAGTTAAAGAGCATTAATTTTGAATGAACAACTAATACAAAACAAAATGGTACTGACTTATTTACCTATATATAACATACTCTAAGCTAAATACATGCTTACTATTGCTTACTGCATACGGTTGGAACTCAAGAGTGTTTACATGATTGTCATAGATTATACTGTTACTGAAGGCATCATAAGGAAAGACAGGTCTCAGTAAAAATTCTTCTTTCCATTTAATTTTCAGTTCATCTCGTACAAGTTGAGGGTGTGCCTGTTTCACTTACTTAGCCATCATCATACACGCAATCGGTTTACCTCTTCCTTTTCCTCGTTTTACTGTATACACGTGTTATATTTTTCATATTTCATGAAATATTTGTGGTAATCCATAATTTTACAAATGGGCTGGTATGTACTCAAAAAGAATTTTGCTGGAATTTTTTTACTTTTTACAATAAATCGGAGTTAACAGTTTTATTTAGCTTAGTGTCTCTGATTCTTTTTTTTTGTACTTGACTGCTGAACATGGGGAATTGTTGATGTTTATTTTTCTGAACATTTTCCTTACAATATGTATATTTTTCTGAACATTTTCCTTACAATATGTATATTTTATAAAATGATCCAAAGGAATATTTGCGAATATGTATGCAACTATATTTGATATGAAGATATATATGTACTTTCTGCAAAAGTTTTTAGAGAGCATTTTTTTTTATTGCAATGTACATTTATACATGATTACCCATCTTGGTAGAGGATTTAATTATTTGTTCTCCAACCCGACTCGTGTTATCCATATAAAAAACATAAATAAACGTAAAGCTTTTACTTTTGTGTGATGTACAAGAGGATTATGAGATACGTTACATTACATTACAACAATCATATAATCCGTTTTATCGTATCATGAATGTTGTTGAGGGTATGTACCGTGTAACTTGAACAAGTGGAGGAAAAAGAATATAACTACTAACTACCCTACCTGCATACCTAGTTATTGTAAAAGAAGATCGTGAGAATTTGATGGGGTTACAAGAGACTTGTTTATTCCACCCCTCCTCTCACTGTCTCTTTCTCACATTCACTCACAATCAGTCAGTGCCAAAGTATACGTTTGGAGAATAGCATCCACATTATTACGTTCTTCCAATATGAGTTCCTCACCATCATTGCTGTGTTATGGTGTTGTCGAATGGAAGATTATGCGTGCCATAATATCATCTCTTCCCTTCACATTCAGTCGTGTACTTTTCATCTTAAAAGATTTTTGATTTGTCAGGAGTGCAACGCTCAAATTTCAGTTCTTGTGTTTGTGTTTTAGTAGGTGGTAGTAAAGTGAGATCAATGAGAAAGATTCAGTCATCTATTGAAAATTGTGATACTTACACTCCTCTCATATCAATATCGATATAAATGTTGAATTGTGCGATATGCTGTGTACATGTGTATTAAAATTGAGTATGTTCGTATCGGTAGTAGCTGGTAATTTGTAACCTCAGGACAACTTTAATAGTTGTTGTTGATTTGACATTGGATAACTTGTTTTTGTGTAAACTTAAGCCGCCGTTTTTCCCCTTGGTCTTCATTCTTATATCTTCGTACAACGTAATCATTAATTTTCCTTCTTTTGTAGTCAATCAGCAATGATGTGCTAAGTGTTGCATAATTTTTTGTTTGTTTGTGCATTCGTGAATTTGTGAACGTATCCTCCTTTTGTGTGTGTCCTCTATTCATTTCGGCAATATTTACAAAAAAATTAAACTTTCATTCTATTTTTTACTCAAGAAAAAAAAAGGAAAAAAAGTGAGTGTGCAGATTGGCAAAGACGAGAAAAATGAGTGTAAAGTGATGATTTAACTTTCATGCCAATGTGATAATTTCATTTTAAATACATCAAGTGTCATTGTGTCACTGTACCAATTTTCATAATGTCGTTTGAGTCCAGTTTAAGACAAAATGAAAGAAATGGGAGTAAAGATAGAAATATTCATCATCGTCACTGCAAAGGGGATTCACATGCTCATGGCATACATAAAATCCAAAAGGTTAATCGAAATGTCTTCGATCCTGACAATCCTCATGACCGACTGCACAAACATTTGACCAAAAGTGTTTTAGCCAAATATTCTGTTTTCTCAACGGGGATTCCTCATAACTTTTATGTAATTCCATTTGTTTGTTTTCTTATATATTCGTCATATGTATTGAATGGGTTACTTGTCAATGTCAAGTTGAAATACATCTTTCCATATGAAATTTCCAATTTCTTCTAAAGTTTTCATCAAAAACATGCTTTGTGTTTGACAGTCGTGCATTCAATGACTTTGAAACTAATGAGTATGAAGGTAGTAGCGGATATTAGTCATTAGAGTATTCTAAATGGTCAAATCAATGCCTTTCGTTTTAAACATGATGTAAACATTTACTAAAGGTTTTTTTAACCATTTAAATTTAAATGAAGTGTTATGACCGTTTTGTTTCACATTTATTTAGTGAGTATGTGGTCCCAATCTGTACATTAGAATAGGATTGGTCGTAAGTATACATATCCGTGACGAAGAGAGTGTGTGGTTAATTTATTGGTTGATTGGAAATGTCGATCGTGATATTCGTGGTTAAATCTTTGTGGATGGCGACGCTCCGGAAAAAATATATTTATAAATATGAATTCTCATGCTCGCACACTCACAAACTGTTCTCACTCTAAATCTCTCCTGTGAGGATTGTGAAGCTTTGTATCGTACCATTAAAGAAACCAACTACAATTTTTTTTCAGTGTGTGGGATTATAATTATGAGTTGCAATGGAGGAACACGCCCTATAAAGAAGTCTACTTGGGACGCGAATGCTCCACTAAATGCAATACCTATATGATGTAGTTGTAAGATTTAAGAGCAGCGACAGCAACTGACTGCCTGACTCTTGGTCTTGAATTTGTAGTGATGATTTAAAAATTTTATTTATTCAATTAGAAGGATGTATGTATTATGTATATACATACTATATACATACTATATACTAGTATATACATACTATATGCCTATCTATATGAAACTAGGCAATGATGTATATTAAAAAGAAATCGGTAAAATTAAATAGGCATTAAGTATGCCTGACTGTGAGTTAAAATTAATTTGGAAAGAAAAAATTATTCAACTTCTCTCTTTTTTTTATATTCACTTATTGTTCTATCCATGTAAAATATGCATTTACCGTTTCCAAATACATATTTTCTTTTTGATTTTTATTTTCATGAAACTACATAAATATAGTGATGAGTTTGAGTTGTCAAGTTAATATTTTAATTTTCCATCTCTTGCCTTTCTTTCTTCTCGTTTTTGTTTTGTATTTTTCTTTTGTGGTAAGTCGTCAAAATAATGTTAAGTTACTTTTTTTGCGCTCATTATGGGGTCTAGTCCTTATACCAACGTCACTGGTCACACAGAAAAATAATGTATGCGTATAAAGAGTAGGATGGTCTTTGTTTATGATTCTATCAGGATTCATAAGACTTGCTAGACATGAAACTTGTCGTCTAAGCACATCCTCATCTGTATTATGAGTGAGGTAAATGAGGAATAGATTCAAATTCTCAAAGATTTAAAAAATGGGGACAAAATAATAGTAATATATTATGTTTTCTTCCGTTGCCGTGAGACATGTGGGTAAAAATGTAAGGTTATATTACAAGAAGAGAATCTCGGACTAGTGTAGGCAGGTAAAATTACGTACGTGGTTGAACGTGAAACGATTTGGGAATTTGTTGAGGGATAGCTGCATGCAAGTGAAGTTTTGTCGAGGAGACAGAGTTTTAAGTATATTCATGTATGACAAGAATTCATGTCAACTGAAACGTATACCTATGCCTATAACTATATACGCTACGCGACTATAATGGGATGTGCATAAACTAAATTGACTGGTTTGATATTATTTACAGGAAGAAGGCAAGACGGATGGACAGAATAGTCATCGCAGAGGGGTGTGGATTGTTACTAAAAGTGGATTCGTCAGTGGTCTACTGGAGAAAGTTCAAGATTCCGGCAAAGTTAAAGTTAAATTGGACACAGGACAAATTTATGAAGTTGATGAAGATGACATTGAGAACGTATGTGTTTTTTATATCCCTGTTACTTTACATGTGCGTATATATTGTTAAACCCAGTCTTTGAACCTAACCGTTTTTCTTTAAATCCTTTTATGGGGTCAGTTTGAGGGGTACATGTAAAGATTTAACTTGTTTTTCGAGGTCTCATTTTGAGTCTTTTGTGTAGTGTTACTTTTGAAGCTTAATGGAGCTTCAACACGACAACATCTTCATTTTACAATTTAAAGTGTCAAGCTGCACAGTGTATTATTTTTTCTAGTTTTTATCTCCGTCATCTTCTTTTTTTCTCGTTTGCGTTTTGTATATAGGACCGTGTTCAGGTTATCTCAATGAATAATCGGATCAAGTTAAATACTCTATAGTACCACTTTTTATAACCCTTTATTTTCTCATTAAATTGAGAAATAACTTTGTACTTATAATTTCAGTTTTACAATCATATGTTTTTCAATGAATTTTCCATCTGTGCGATCACGAATTTCCGAATTATTATTTTTGAAAAAAAATCTGTCCCAGCTCCAAAAGTCTATCCAATTCAATCATTAACTGACAGCTTCTATGTAGTTATTAATGATAATAATAACTCATTATACATAAACTCTTTTCAAGCACACGCATATTGTTTATTCGGAATAACCTACTCCCATTTTAAAACATCTGATTAGTATGCAACATACCTTAATAGCTGTAACTTATTTTGTTATTTTGTAAAGATTTTTCTCGGAGGGGGAGGGAATATAAAATTATTATTATTTATATACTTGCACACAACAATATTTATATTTATATACCGTAGTGTGTGTGTGTGTAAAGCGTGTTCGTTATTGGTGTTTAAGTTAGTATGTACTGAATTGAAAGACGGAGGATTGGTTGTGGTCAAGGATTGTTTTATCCTCCTTATCTGTACGTATACACTGGTACACACACACACACATGAATATTTTACCTATCTCATGATTTTCTTTCATTAGGCTTGTCATATAGATTCTTTTAAAGGCTAATATTTCCGGTTTGATGCATTTAAAATAACGAATTTTCCCCCTCTGGCTTAATCTGTGCTTACACAGAGTCGTCATTTTCTCGTAGAGAGTTTTCCTTTTATACAATTACATTCTTGACGTAGTATTTGAATGCATTTTCTGGTCCTCATTTTTTTTGTCTAACGGTGTTGTTGTGTATAAAAAAGAGGCAGTGGGTATATTATGTCGTAATTACAGTCAAGTAAGTAAATCAACACCACTTAAGTTTGTCTTAACGCAATCATTGCATTTTGAATTCCATCGTACGGTATCGCCTATATATACAGCAACCAGTATAGGGATAACACTTATCGAATTTGAATATGAAATAATTATCATATAGGACATATAATACTTGTGCTACAACGGATGAGACTGTATCTTGCATTGACTGTTGAAGTCAACTAAATGAACAGTTGATGAATCTTTTAACAGTCATGATAATCGCTTATTCTGTAAATTGTTTTGGAATCTCAATTAAAATATCTTTAATTGTTAATACGGCAACTGTTTAACCTTTTGACCAACTAAATGATGAATACGCTAACAGGATTATACTGTATATTGCACGCACATATTTTGATGTGGAATATGACAAATGAAATGGTAAATATGTATTCTTTATGTGTCCTTTTAATTTCAGAGAAACCCTGAAGCGTTGGATAATATTTCTCAACTTTGGAATTTAAATTTAATCAACGAGTCATCAATATTACACATTCTACGTAACCGGTTCCATTCCTCGCTACCTTTTACATTGTCAACTTATAGAAATGTATTGTACCTTACTCGAAATGCTAAACTCGACACTGAAAACTACAAATTCCTCAAACAAGTGGTTCAACCATTTTCTTCGTCAAAACTCCAACCGAACTTATTCTCCCTTGCACGTCAGTCATACAGAGTACGATTTAATGTTTTTTTATGTATATTTAAATTGTATGCTTTATTTATATATATGCTATTTGATTATATTAAGCACATGCGTTTTTTGTAAACATACGTGCGAAATTAGAGTTGAAATTTTGAGATGAGTAAGTATATTTATGCATGCTAATAAATCATATATGTATGTCTAATACAATAATAAAATAAAACAATAGAATTCTGTGATAAGTTTTTCTTCTTACAAATTTTAAACAGCTCGCAATTAGATAGAATAATAAAATAGTAATTAATCAATTCTATATTTTTTCCGTCTTTCAATATAGGCTTTGGTTTCATCTAAAAGAAACCAGTCTATTATAATTCATGGAGAAGCAGGACCAACGTGTAAAAGTGAATGCGTTCGAGAAATCCTCAGATTTTTATCGGAGGGGAAAGGACCAAATCCAGACAAAATATCCTCATCCAGTGTACCAAATCCAAACACGATTAATCCTACCGGAACTTTCTTGGATCGTTTGAGAGCTGTAGAAGAACTTATTCATTTCTTTTGCTCCTCAAGTGAAAGTGACTACTCAAAGGAATCAAAATTGTACAATTTGGAGTACGATTTATCTGGACGGCTTGTTGGAATCCAAACCTGGGTACGCCTTTTTGAAATTGTCCTTTAAGTATGCGATTTCTAAATTTCTAAAAGAAATTTTTCTAACGAATAAGGCTAAATAGAGCAATAAATAAGTGCATTGACAATTAACGATGAAGCCTAAATTAGAGCATTGAAAAAAAGGAGTCTTCATTACTATTGTTACTAGTTATCTGACTATGTTTCTTAGATTTCCCACCCAAAAACTCAAAACGTCAAAAACAGAAACATATATACATATTATATATATATAAACATGTAAAAAAACTTGTATCTGTCAGTGCTTCGTGTCTGAGAAGACATAAAATTAATTTGAAACCCTTTCATTTTTTTTATTACAAAAATACATTCTTGACAACAATTTCTAGTCGTATCATGAATCATGATAGTCATATCTGTACATATGCATCGACTTGTGCCTGTACGATCTTTTTACATGCATACTGTGTTGTGATCGCTAGAGGTTGAATATATTGAAGAAGATATGCCCATTTTATATTAAACGTCTTTTCTTTTGTATGTATGTACTTATTAGATTATGGATTCATATTCTTATCCTAAAACCAGAACCAGCAGAACCCTTTGCACATGTAGTGAAGTAGTCAGAAAAGGGTTGGCTACATAACTTTCAAGGTAGTTTGTAAATCCAACAAGGAATGACAAAGATCTCATTGACAATCATACAAGCAGGTAGGCAGGCAGCCAGGCTGGCTAGTTGGTTGGAATGAACCAATGTTTATGTATTTACATATAACAATTCAACTTATTTAACATACGTAAACACAGACAGACGTACTTATCGCGGCCCTGAGAATGCATGGATTTCATCTGGCATGACATGTAGGGAAAAAAGAAACAAGTGGGCATTGTTATTTACATCTTGATTGATTGTACGAATTGGTAACTCCTGAAGCTGAAGTCTTGTGCGTAGGGTGAACTTCCTTTTAACTGAACAGTCAACTGCATCAGAAAATGTGTGTAGGTACTTACGCTTTGTTTACACATATGCACACACTGTGTATAGTAGTAAATAGTAGTAGTAATAGAAAGGATGAAAAAACTTTATACGTAGGTTGACGGGAAGGCATGTCAGAATGGGTTTGCTAGAATATGAGTTATCTTTTATTTCTATCAGAATTTTTGACATTCAGTTTACTTATTTGGTGTGGATCATGAAAGTGTACGTATAGACAAACTCGCATTGCAGGATTAAAGTATCAAAAAGTAAAATCAAATGCCAAGACTGTGGTTTAAAATTAGATTATTTATTGAGATTGAAAGTTGTACATTTGTAATTAAAAAGGTTTATGCAAGTACAGACATGAAAAATGTCTGGGTATTTTATTTTGAATGTGTAATTAATACTTACTAATCTAATTATTTATTGGATTTCCAGATTTTTACTTTAGATTTGGAGCATATGTACGAGGAACCTTACTTTAGCGTCCTTCAATCTCTTCACGATCTTTCTACGTGTGCAATTGATGTACTGGCGCCTTTCCCATATCTTAAACAATTACGAAAAGATCTTCTTCTAGAGCGGCACGATGAAACGGAGACAGGAAGTCCAGTTAAGCAGAGTACTCCATTCTTTTGCTCTCAGATATCAAGATCCGCAGCAATTGAGGATAATCTGCATAGAATTGGGAAAATATCAGAGTCCATGTTACTCTTGGGACTTGGAGAGACGTAAGCAAAAAAAGAAGAATTATATAAACTAAAACAAAAAATCAACATGTTGGAGAAAGGGAAGAAAATAAATTCATAACAAGATATGATGTTCAAATTATTTTCAGGTTTATAAAGTCCGTGTGGTCAGTATTTGGTGCAGTCTACCATTTGGGACATGTGTTAGGGAATTTGTCACATGCTCTGAACAGTCAAAAAAGTGAATCATCAGCAACTAGCTCAGGAATTATGAAAAATGCTGCGGAAGTAGGAGAGCGACACATGAAAAATGCTTGTGCTCTTGTTGGTCTTCGAAAAGAGTCTGTGGAAAAGAGTCTCGTGTCCGAAGAATCTGAAATTACTCGTATTCGTAATGTTATGGGTTTTGCTATTGGACTTTACTTTGAAAGTGTCAATTCTGTTTTTACAACTGTCAACAAAAATAACAGCGTTGGTTTTCGAAATATACAATGCATAAGTATTAATGTTGCTCAGATCGGTTACGCTCCTGCCCAGGCTGGAAGGTATGTAAAATAATATGCATGTAGAATTTATTATACTGATTTGCTAAGTATATTGTGCAGTATAAAGCTTCGTTTGTAGTATTTTTAATATGCACATTTGAAACAAATCTCATTTGATTAAACAGATTCGGGGATTTGTCAGCAAATTATATGAATGAGCGTTTAGCCAAACTAAGGAAAGAAATTGACTTTGATCGTCTGTCTAAGCTGTACAAGGACGAGGGATTAGACACAGACTATGTGGCCACTCCAACTTCACCCACGGGGAAAGATAAAGCATTTCCTATTGGAAATGGCAACATGGGTAAAGACGAATCGGAACTAACAAATTATTACGATGTGCTTCCATTATTGGATTCTTGGCCGTCACCTACAGCCAATAACTCCAATGCTCACCAAAAGAAAGGGAAAGGTACGACAGCAATGCAGACATCACAACATGAAATTCACTCATTTGATTATTTGTAATTCATTATAAAATGATAGATAAACTATTCATTAAATTAACGTATTGTAATATGACACGATTCAATTTGCTGAATTTGTAGGAATGCTTTTCCTTATTGATGAGGCCAAAGAACCTGCACGATTTTTAGAAAAATTCGAAGCGGAATTTTTTGGTGAAAGTGAATTTCAAAAACTGTATTGGGTTGATTTTCGTAATACGACAATCTCTTTTTGTCATTCTAATGGCACCAGAATTGTAGAATACGATGTCAAGGTATGAACATCTACGATACCATATTGGTTTTTCAACCTTTAGATTTCATTATTATCAATAGTAACAAGTACAATAAACTTTTTACCTGCTTCCAGAAAGTTCTTAGTCATGCTGAGATCGTCGCGGCGTCCAAATTTACAAATCTTTTACTCCAGGAGTCTCAAAAGTATGTTTTTTAAATATGCAGTTTGCTCCAAAGTTTCTGCTACTTTACAGAGTACCTATATGTAAATAAATATGTAAATTCATTTGAATTTTCAGGGACAACATTAACTGTATGTTTTTGAAGTCTAGTAGTCCAATAATAGGATTATGCATGAGCTCTAGTGCATCCGAGATCAGTCTTCGGAGAGCCTCAAGTATTAGACGCAATTATGCATCTACTTGGAAAAAGAAGAATGCATCCCTGAATATAAAAATACAAGCTGTAAGTCGATTTGATTAAATCAAATTTCGATTACATTAATTATAATAATATTATGAAAATTGTGAAATTGCTTTGAATTCTTATATGAAAATACATTTTAATTTCCTTAAATCTTTTTAGGATTATCTAATCGAGATTTTAGAGAGAACCCAAGTACAAATGCTTCATTGTCTTAATCCATCCGAAACACCCGGGAGTTCAGAGCTTGACATGGCAAATTTACGAAATCAGGTTGGCAAATTACTAATGTAATATTAGTACTTAATACTTATTATTACATGTATGCAGTGTAATGGAATAACCAATGAAATCTTTATATATTTTCCAAAATATAGATTCGATCAGTGAATCTTCCAGACACCATCCGTTTCTTTAAAAATGGCTACCCAAGATATATGTTGCAGCCTGAATTTTTGCGTCGGTTCAAATGTCTGGGAAGTGCAGGATTAGCTGATAACGGATTAGGAATTCGGGATAGAGTTACTGACATTTTCAACAAACAAGACATTCCGTCAAATTCGTACCAGTTGGGTAATACGATGGTACGTAAAGGAAATTACTGAAAGGAATTTTTATAATATGAAACTTTTCTCTCAAAATGTTTTTGTTATATCCTTTTGAAGGTTTTTATGAAGCAAGAGTTAGTTGAAGAGGTTGAGCAAAAAAGAGATGACAAACTGGAGCCTAAAATTATGGCTCTTCAGTCAGTTTGCCGAGGATTTTTATCTCGTCGACGATTGGAAAAGATGAAAGTTAAAGACGTGGCTATTCGATGCGTCCAGAAGAATGTTCGGAAATTGTTGGCTGTAAGGAACTGGACTTGGTGGAAATTGTACCAACAAATTGCACCACTTTTGAAGGTGCAGAGTTCACATGAGAAGCTCCAGTCTGCTTTAGTAAGTGACATTTAATGTAATAAATATTCGTAAATATTGAAAAAAAAAATGCTGTACAGCCTATACAATCTTCCACGTTCGTCAGTAACTCGAAGTATAATATGGATATCTTAAGGCATATTGAAAACGAGTTATTTAAATTTGTAGGATGAATTGGCATCTCTAAAAATACGATTGGAGAAAGAGGAGACGGAGAGGCGCAGATTGAAGATTGAAAACGAAAAATTAGACATAAAGGTAAGAAGTTTTGATATTTGTGTTGTTAGATTTCTTTTTCCCACATTGAATTGAGAGTCTCGGATGGTTTTTTTTTGTCACATAATGTGTCAAATAATTGAGTTGCGTGAGTTGGATGATTTGATGTTGGAACAAGATCAACATTTTAAGTAAAAAAAATAAAAGGGAGGGATATACATGTATATAGGCAAGACGGAGATGCACAAGGCTTGTATTACAAGCCTATAGCTATAGCTATACACATTGAAGCAATCGAACTTGAATTATTAGGGAGGAAAATTCTTCAAAATATTCTTGATATGACAAAATTCTAAAACAGATTACAGGAAGCTTAAATTAAGTATAAAAGTGTGTTAGGAAGAATGAAGGCGGGTTGAGTTGTGAGTTCAAGTTAAATATCGGTGAGATTGTATTTTGGCAAGCCTAGGACGAAGCAACAGTATTCTGAAATATATGTTGAGCTTGAGTGAAGGATGGAGCTCGTTGGCCCTTGGCCAATACTGACACATCTATATTAAACTATGTAATGTATATTACGTCGTCGTTGTTGCTGTCCCCGTCGTGCATTACTTTTATTCCTTCCTTCTTCCTTTGGCTCAAGTCACTAAAATTAGGTAGTAGAACAAGGAAGTCAATTTTGTGAAAAAGTCTTTTCGTCATCCGACCAGGCGAAAGAAAACATTTAGTTTTGGTTTGTCCACATGAATGAGGAGCCTCGGCAAGCTTCTCTTCATGGAATCCAAAGTGTGTGTGTGGTCTTGACGAGCCTACTGCAGGTGTGTAGATACGTTCGTTCTTCCTTATTAGTGTAATACCTATATACTATATGCATATATATCTCGATTTTCCTGGTGCCTGATATCGATATGCAATGTTATTAAAATTAAATCCAATAATTAGGACTTTTTATTGTCGCTGGGTAATCTCCCACCACCATATTTTTGTTTAAAGTTTTGTGAGACGAATTGTTTTTTGTATAAAAGAATATACGTGTGTGTGTGTGTAGTTTCTTCAAATTATTAAAAATGTCATCATCTTACCTGAGAGGAGGGGATCCTATGTTTTCACGTAGTCCAGCTAGTTCGACTCGTCCCTCATCCTCAGTTAGTCTATCTAGTGGGAGTCCATGGAAATCCAGATTACCTCCAGGGGGGAGATCAGGACATGGTGGAGATTCAATATCCAGTTTTGGAACAAATAGTGCACCGTTAAGAAAGAAACCTCCAGTTTCATATCCTCAAGACGGTGTTGTAATTAGAGCTGGATTCTCAATATTACCACCCGGGATTTCTAGAACTAGATTTAGAACTCGATATGAATCAATTCCAGCTCATAAAGATCCACAAACGGATTCCGCACGGCTCACTGTTCAAATTAAAGATTTCCTCAAAAGATCTGATCATATTGAAGAACAATGGTGTGCAGTAAAAGGAAGGAAACATTATACAAGGGATCGAGACAAAATTAAAACAAGTATTGCTATTCGGGGTTTTCAAATGAGCCATTCGAGTAGTTTGGCGACCATGGAAGATGTTGATTCATCTTATGTCCTCCAACATTCAGAGACGATGTCATTATTAGATGCTGGAAATCCTTTTGACGAATTGGACGAATCCGAGACGGACATGTCTGTCAAGATTCGTAGGGATCCTTCTTTATTGGATTGTTCAGAACTAGATTCTATTGATATGGCTCCGTGTGAAGAAGATGAAATAAAATATAAAATGGAGGGGATAAATTCCATAAAACCCAAGGTAGTATTGTGCTGTTCATTTTAAAGTCTGGCATGGTCTAATGGCATGATGAACTATAACTTTTGGTATTTAGTTACTTGAGCTAATTAAATAATCATGGTCTTTGCCAAGAAAAACAACTACATTTATAATACTGTTTGATTGATATGATGTGTATAGTGACTATAGTGTAATAATAGGTGTTTCCCTACTACAAAAATAATAATACATGTAAGAAATACAGTTTCAGTTTACTTTTGTAATCGCCTTTTGATAACAAATTGCTCACACTCTCTCTTCCGTGGTGTGCATTTACGTTTCTCCGAATTAGAAAACGGTTGAGTAATTGATGTATTTGATGTGTGTTTATAGGTGAATGAGCTGACGAGTGAGTTGAGCGAGGAACAAACCACATCCGCAATGACATCGGAGAAACTGGAATCCGAAATGAACGAAAAACAAAAATTGGAAAGTCAAATGAATCATATAAAAAATCATTGTCAAAAAGTTGAAAATGAAAAGCATCAGTTGGAATTAGATTTGGCATATTCCATGTCCGATGTTAATGGAGATGCAAACCTGGATTACAGTGAAGAAGACTCTTTGTACAAGTATGTCATAATAAATATGTGTTAAAAAGCGTCAGTACTCTTGTTTGCATTTTTGAAAATGCTCTTATTCAAGCATTGATTTTTATATACGTATTACAGGCAACGATTGGAAAGGTCAAATAGAGAAATCGAGATACAAAAGCAAAGACTGAAACAACGTGAGCAAGATCATTTAGATCAAATAATGGTAAGTGAACATAAAAATATTAAAATGTTCAGTCACAGTTGTTCGTTGTTCGTTGTCCTCAGTAGATTATATTCTACTTAATTCTATAATATTTTTATGTTTTATATTTTAGGTATTGAAGAAATCCTTAGAAAAGAAGGTACTTTAATAATGTCTCATTTAATACTGATTCCTATTTTTTTAAAATACACCAAACTAAATCTGTATGTTAGTGTGTGTCCGTATTTCTAAATTTATATTTTATTTCCTTTTAAAATTATAGTGCAGTGATGCTTGGGAGGTATGTAGTTTTTATATATATTTCATTATAAATAAAATAAAGTCTTTTGAATGCTTAAATCCGAAAGAATTAAAAGTATGAAGATATTATACGAACAACATGTACATTTAGTATTAAACATAGAGATAAGCAGAGTCTTAAGTCCAGTCTTTATTGTCTCTGCATTTGCAAGCTAATGATAATTGTTATCCTAGTGGTTGGTTATAATACGTATATTGTATTTTTAAAAACCCAGGAAGCAGAGGAGCAACGGCAAGTTGTTGCTCAACTAAAACGAAGAATTCAAAAGTTGGGTAGTGAATTATCCGATGTTCGCTGTTTGCTACAAGAGGAAACTTCACGTTCCGCGCTATTAGATAAAAAACAACGGCGATTTGATTCAGAGCTTTCTAGTGTTAATTCACAATTAGATAAGGAGCGACTCAACAGGGAGAGAACCAGTAGGGAACGTGACACGGCATTGATTCAAAAAGATGCTCTGAATAATGAATTGCAAGTAAGTAAAATGAGTTAGAGAATGTGTTTATAGCCTTTTAAATATCATTTAAAATTTAAATCCTTTATCTTTGAAATGGATCTTTAAAAGTTACCAAGTTCAACATAGTTACTGCAATTACTTATTGTTAGTAGTCGTAGTAGCAATGCTAAACTAGTCGAATTCATTAGCTATTAAAAAGCGTAATGAATTTGTGTTGTTTGAAATATTGTAATTATTTTTCTTCTTGACTTGAGAGTGTGATCCCATTCTACGTTTAATGCAGTTTTTTTGGCAAACATACACATTTTTTTTGTTAAATAATAGTGGAGGTATTTTTTGCTTGTGTGTATTTGTCTTGTGCGTGGTGTTCAATGTTTTAAATTGCACCAATATGTAAGAGATTGAAACGTTCACAGTTATGATGTCATAAACAGATTATGTATAGCAAAGTCATAAAATGATTTTCCTGGGCTGTAATTTTTTGTTTGTTTATTTTATTATAGTCGCTTAAAACGGAGATTTCCATCAAAGAGTCTAAACTGACTGCTTTGGGTAAGTTTTTAATTCCGTCAACTTTTAAAACTTCCGTGTGAATATAAACGATAACTTAAAACAGGGATCCTCAGTAAGCCAATTTTATTTTTTCTTTGTAGAAGCGGAACTTGAGGATTCGAGTTTGATGAGCGGTAGTAACGAGCAATTAAACTCACTACGAAAAGCCAAAAATGATTTGCAGATGAAAGTTAAAGAGCAGGTTTGTTTTTGTTAAACAAAGCATAAAATTTTTTATAATTCCCAAAACGAGTCCATGTATACCATATACATAGAAGAAATACAGAAAAAAATTATACAGAATCAAATTTTTTGTTATTCCAAAATATATAGGAAGAAGAGTTAGATGACCTAGCCGGACAATGTCAAACTTTAGAAGCAGTAAAAGTACGTTTAGAAATGCAGTTTGAACAAATGAAGAAGGAACATCGAAAGGAGATACAGCAACGAGAAGACGAAATTGAAGACATTCGTAATTCTGCCCATAAAAAAGTTAAAGGTACTTATCACTCTGTATTGAAATTGAAAACAGAATTTCAAAACTAGCTTTAAAACAAATATTCAACAAACAGAGTTTGTTTACTGATTATAAACCCCTTTCAATGGACGGATAAAAAAAACTTTTTTTTAGCTTTGGAGTGCCAACTAGAAGCGGAACATGAAGAAAGGACAGCAATTTTAAGATCAAAACAAGAATTCGAGAGAAAGCTTTACGATCTAGAAGAACTGTCTGCTCATCGATCGGCATCCCAAGAACAAGTTAGTCGTATGAAGAGAGAATTAAAACGAACACGAGCTTTACTAAAAGATGCACAAACGATGGTAAGTTTGACAAGACGGTTTAATATTTTAATATAAACTCATATGGTACTCACATAACCTGTGCTTACTTAGTATTCTTACTCGTATACACTACATACTTATTATTATTGTATGTACCTTTCTATTGCAATTCTAATTTACTTCATTGCAATTTACAGCTTGAACAATCTAAAAATGATTCCATGAGTAAAGGCATGCTCCGTCAACTTCGCCATCAATTAGAAGATTCTGAGTCTCAGAGAGTGCGGCTTAATAGAGCTAAGCAAAAGGTGAGCAGGCTATATTTACCGTTTAACAATAAAAAAGCTACAACTGTGTGTTTCCATTCAATCCCTTTTTATATAAATAGCCTATATTTTAAATAGCGAGATGTAGGGGCAGAACAAATAATAATAATGAAATCCAATGGCCAATGAATGATAAGTTATTTAAGTATTAGTATTAATAAATTAAAATATGCTTCAAACTTTTTTTACATAGATTGAAGAAGAGCTCTCGGATGCTCTCGTCCAATTGGAAGACTTGACAAAAAGTAGGAACGAAGCAGACAATGCCAAAACTAGCTTACAAAGAGAAAAATCTCAAATGCAGATGCAATTTGAGGAATATGAGGAGCAGCTTGCCGAGGTGAGAAGAACAGACAAAACTTTTAACCACTTACTTACTATACAAGTTGTCATATTATCACATCTTTTCTCAAATTCAAGCACATGTGAACTTAATTGAAAAATTTGTAGGTAATGAGGAAATACAAAGCAAGTGTTGAACAGCTGTCGTTGGATCAAAATGCATTATCTGAACAATCCATGCAGATAAGCGAGTTGGAGTCTGCGAACTCACAACTCAAAGAAACCATAGCTGAGCTAACTGCAAAACTCGAGTCGTTGGAAGAAGATCAAGCTTCACAACAGATTCAAAAACGATTTCATATGAAAATACGAGAATTGGAAACACGCGTAAGTACACATGTATGAGATATACACACTCGCATATATATGCATACGTGTAGATATTTTAATCATTCATGTTTTTTATCTTGGAATTAGATGGAATTAGAAACCACGACGAAAGGCCGTTTAGAGGTAATAATTCTTTCTTTCTATATATTCTTCGTTTTGAACCTGGTTCATCTATGCGTACTTTAGAATGCGGGAGTGTACATATGGTCACTGTGTAATACGATGCAGTACATAGTATGTAGTACGTACTATGTACTACATACAGTCCCTGTACTACAGTGTATGCCAGAGAGCAAAGCAAGAAATGTGTGAATTATGCAACTTTGTTTTATTTTAAATACTATCTAATACATTTGTGTCTATTTGTTTACACAAATTCCTCAAACTTGCAGCAGTTCTATACTTTCTTTTACTACAACGTTTCGTGTAGAATATTTTTGGCTTTGAAAAAGAATGATATCTCTGTGGCGTGCTGTTATTTTCTAGGAATGTATTATTTATCTATCAGTTTGTCTGGTTTTACTTTTTTTTGCTGTTGAGTTGAAGTATTGACATGTGATGTTTAAACCATGGTATTTTCGTATTGTAAAACTAAAAGAAAGTATTTTCTTTATCCCGTCTGCGTTTACAGGGACAGGTGAGCAGATTAAAAGAACACATTGAAAAATTGCAAGAAGACATGAAGGCAATTCAAAGCCGGGAGTACATGGCCGTTGATAAATGTAAGAAATTGGAAAGGCAGCTACGTGAAGGGAAAGAGGAAATGAATAGGCATTCTCAGCGTGAACTTGAATCTCAATCGAGACGTGTAACTCTTGAAAAACAGCTGGACGGTGCGGATTTAGAAATATCTACTTTGAAGGTACAGACTCTTTGTGACTTCATAAATGCTGTTACTAAACGATATTCATTTAATTATTTTGAAGATGTTACTATATTTTTGTTTGTTTTTTTCTGAGCACAGAATGATTTGAAATTGGCTATGCAACGAATCGAGGATCTTACTATAGCCATCAAAGAATGTGATGAAGTAAGCGAAGATGAGGAAGAAGATTCATCAACAGAATCTGTGTCGTCGGATACGGAAATAACAGACCAGTTCCCTTTGGACCCTCTTGTTTTCAACGATGGGAAAAAGTCACGTAGTAGTTTTACGGAATCTTTAGCATAAATTGTCAAGACAAAAGTAAAGAAAAAAACAAAATGTTGGCCAATATTCGTCCGTCGTCATGCAGTGAGTGGTCTACACTGAAAATGTTTAACAGAAAAACGTTTTGGTTATTTTAATTTATTGTTATTGTTCACGCAATAGGGATGATATAGGGTTTCCAAATTTATTAAGGAAAAAGTTGAGAACTGTGGATTCCGTTCGACCTTCAAAAAATGCGTATTGATACAATAAGTATGTAATAATAATAATAATAATAATTATTATTATTAGGCATTCATCTTGTTATACATCACTTTTTACTATTAGAGGTAGCTATCATATTTATTACAAAATGTATGTCAGTAAATAGGAATACAGGTATTCGAGGGGTATGTGTTTTGGGTGTACATGAATGAATGATAGAGTCAAAATAGGGACGTTTTTTCCGAATTATTTTGTATACCTTGTGTACTCATCCTTGCTAGAATGTTTGTGTGAATGGCAGCAATAAAAAAATTATGATTCAGGTCAGCATAGACTGTTTTCCTAATAATTATTGTGAGAAGTATGAAAATCATGTCAATTTGCCCGTAGACACACCCTACTTGTATGTAAAACAACGAAAATATTATTCTTATCCCTACATATAAATACTCGCAATTTTTAATCAACTCTGATAGAATCTCTAGAAACATTACATACAATAAAATTGATGGAAACTCGATACCAATTCATTGTAAACGTATGCAAAACAAACAATCAATCATTTGTTATAAAAAATAAAGACTAAAGTAGCAAATCAATCATAATAAAAAAAACTTTTTCGACTGATTGTTATATTATGGTAATAAATACTTTGTAAAAATAGAAATAAAGTGAAATTTTGCAAGACAGTACAATAATTGTTTGAAGATTCATCACAAGTTTTAATGACGCCTTTTATTAAAGTCATTTACAAATGACTTACATAAATTAACTGTAAACTATAACATACTTTAACATAATTTAGGATTATAAAGTAAGATGCATGCGAAGCGCAAAAAACAAAGTAGGTTTTTCCTCAACAATTTAACACATAATATTTTTCATAACTTATTATCTATTTATAATCATCATGGACAAATAATTTTTGGCTAATAAAAAGTAAAGTAGGTATAATAAGTATACACAATTTTTGGTTTGAAGAAAACTTGTTTAGCTGAGTACTTAGTGTTAGTACAATAGTATATAGGTAAAGTGAAAGTGCTTCACACGTATTTGCCACATTGATTTGATAATTTTTTTAAATACCACTTATTACTTATACATTATAAAGGTAGATAATAATAATAATAATGCAGTAGTAATAGATTATTCTTCTTAAAGACGAGTCGATTCCGCGACAAGGTTTCTTCCATGATTCATGTAAAATTAATTATTTAGTATTAAACTTTTTTCATATATAACGTTCGGATTCTGATGCTCAATATATAGATACAAATATTGAGTTGTTGAAAATCTTCAACTAGGATCTACATGGTTATGAAAGACATTGATAAATTTTACATACATTTATAACTGTAATCTATAAAAGAGTGTATTTAAGTTGTAAAGTACTTCCATTTTAGTAATTAAAAAAAACTTACTTTTTGAATTCTATACGTTCCACCTGTAAAATCAAAAGTACAATGTATCATTAATAATGATTTGTTTGATTTGTGTTACTGGAGAGAGATTCTTTAACGATATGTTAAATAAAGAATAATCATAATAATAATAATACCTTCACTTCCTGCTCGATGAGTTGATATACGTAAGTAACGACTGTTGAGCTTTGAATATCCATAAGAACGAATGATGGGATGACATTACTACAAATTTCAATGACATTCAAGTTACTTCTAATTCAGTACATTTTATTACTCGTAAATAAACTTGACTGAACGTTTGTAGGGAATATTATTTGTAATGTCTTACTTTTCAATGGGATTGTAAGCTCCGGTTGCAGATCCAGGATTAATGTAAAATTTACTTTCATGTTCATACGCTTCAAATTTATGGGTATGCCCTGTGATTAGAATGTCTACATCTAACTGCCGTTGAACCATTGCCAATGCATCCGGGTCACCCCAAGGAACAATCTGATGCCCATGACAAAGGCCGATTCTAAACTGTCCAACCTAAAAAAAAATATAAATGACATTCAATAATCAAAGTCTATACTTATAGAAATGATAGAGGTAAAGTATGTATAGAAAATTGACTTACTGTCACCACTTTCTGTTCAGGGTACGAAAAATTTTCGTCAAAATCCCCTCTTACAATGTGAACATCCGCAGCTACAGTTTTCAGATAGTCGAACGATTCTCGAGTACACAAATTTCCAGTACAAAGAATGTGTTGTATCCTTCCGGGTGCCAATAGCTTACGAAACTATATTATTTGAAAATCCATGAAATAAAGCACTTCATTCAAACATATCCTGTGCAATTGCTAATCATAATTATTTTATTGATATAGACTATACTTTTTAGATATTACCTTTGATGGTAATGTTGCCACTCTGTGAGGAATGTGAAGATCTCCCAAAACTAGAACCAACTAGAAATTAAAAACAAAACAACGTGTCAAGTCAAAACTATGTCCTTGTCAAAGATTATCATTAATTGTAGTAATACATCTTTAAATTGAGTAGTACCATTTTTGCGATTTAAATGCGAGGAATGATAGAAAGTCTTCAAGTTGTTAAATCAAAGCCGCAATCCGCGATTATGATATTCACTTTTTGTGTGTCTGTTGTTTAATTTGGTGTTAGTCTTTTGATTCTTGATTGACAACTTTTAATAACTTGCCAAGCCTTTCATGATTTCTTCAAGAACACGATTTAATAACAATTTTATTTCTTTCAAATCATTATCATTTCTTTTAAAAAAAATATTGAACTAATCCTATATAATTCTAATTTCCAGAAATGAATGACACACTATACACTACACACTATATATATCTGTATATATGATGACACGAAACAACAAGGCTCGGAATTTTTGAATGTTATAAATTATTTACTGTCAAATTGGTTAGGTTTCAAAGTCAGAAGAATATTTAATATAACTTAAACATACACTAAATAGTAATTGGTTTAGATTATTTTATGTATCAATTTCTCTCTTTTGGTTTTTATGAGAGATTAGAAACATCTTCTGACTTTGTAAGTTTAAAGAATGCCACTGAAGCAGAAGACGCCCATATGAAATCTTCTGATGTCATGAAAATTCAAAGCTTCGCTTGCTATAGCTCTAAAATCGCTCTTATACCTACAAACTCTAGAACGCATCCATGTACATATATAAATAATTCAACATTTTATTATATAATCACTTGTACCTACATTAACAAATGCTATACGTACTGACAATCCTCGTCCAGACACACAGAATCTATACTTGACTTATGCCTAAATATAATTAAATATGTCATATTATAACAAACTGTAATCTAACGAGAGTAAATATGTACATCATCATGAAGTAAATAGCTCGGACATTTCACAGACTCTTTGAAAACATCATGTGTGGGAATAAAAACGCCATGATAATAGCAAATCTATATGATGTGATGCTGAAAATAAAATTCTGAGTCCGAATTTCGGACAAGTGTCTACAATCAAATGTAGGTGTAAAAGCCATTTCTAAGACGAACGTTCTTTAAAAGGATGCAACGTGTGTGTTACCATAGTACAAAAAAGGAAAAAAGAAGTCTATATCGATATAGTTCTGAATTTCTCAATCGGATATAACTTCTGCATGATTTCTGAAATTGAGAATTTCTGATTCCGTCCAAGTCGATAAGTCCTGGAAAGAAGACTACTGACATGACCATGGCAACTAAGCTTTTATTATGGTAATCTGTCATGTATAGCTGACTTCCAATTTGAAAATTTGAAATGACATAACTAATAGTCTAACAACTGTTGATGTTTTTGCTTCAGACATTTTGAAGTTCAAAAGGCGACCAGCAGCCTCACTGACCAAATCATGGACAACTCCCATCGTCTGATAGACGGCGATGACGTAGACCTTAATCATGAGAATTTTTGTGGATCGAGTTCAACAACCATCTCAAACCACAAAGAACATTCCACTCGAACTAACCATGAAATGGTAAAGTGTGTATTTTTGTTTATGGATGATCCTTGGATATTGTTCAGATATTGTATATACTATGATATGTATTTGCATTTATATACTATGTATATGTATTCTATTAGGACGAGGAGTATTCTGAGGAAGACAATGAATTCAAACAGAGACTTCAAACAATGTCCAATGCTTCCCTGGAACAACTTCTTGCGGATATTATGGCTGACAAATTTTATTTGAATCGAATGAAAATGATTGACGATTTCGGCGGTGTACTAGACCGTATCAAGAGGACAATCCAACATAGTACAAGTCTCCAGTTTATTAGCCCAGAAGATGCTGGACATATTTTGAATGAAATAGTTAGTATCCATATAAGATTTTCTCTTAGCATAACATCTCACTGCTTTAGTGTTGATAAATATTAAAAGGTATGGATTTGTGTGATTCATGTTTGAAAAAGTTACAACAAATGTGTGTTTTGTGTGTTAGAAACAAACCGTTTGGTTTCCAAAGACGAGTAAGGCATTACGAAAACGGAAGCGATCAAATTCTAAAGAAAACAAATCGAGTCACTCATTATTCATGCCAGAAGAGTCCAATAGTAGTCAAATTTCAAAAATAAAAAGAATGTCATCTAGTAATCCACGAAACAATGCAGGACCCAGTAGTAATATAAGGGGACAAGGCCTATTTGACGAATGTACGAGAGCTATTGAAAACACAATAAACCGTCAAAAAATGCATGCATCTCGGATGAATTTAAAATTTGTAAAGCTACAAAATGCTCTTGCTTCAGAATTGTGGAAACGACCCAAAAATCCAACATCAGTAACATATCGAGAAAATAAAACTTCAGTACTCCGAAGTTTAATCCATCCACCGCAAATCCCTAAAGCAAAAATAACAAAAGCACGAGCTAGTATTTTGGGACGAATCCCATTGAGACAAATCCCAATCCAGAAGTTTTCACCTGAAAAGACAAACAGTTGCACGGAAACAGTGGAAACAGTGGAAACAGCAATGGATACAGTCAAATCAATGATTGGAATCAAACGGGATCCCAAAACCCCAAGATCTTCCCCTGTTATGAGTACACAAACGTCATCATTTTTTGAAAATTCTCATCAACAAGATGAACTACCAGAAGTATCAGAAATTAAGTCATCCACAAGTTCACAGGCTAGTTTCGGAGAAGGCAATTCAACTGCATCCGGGCATGAGGATTTTCTAGCTGAAGTACCAGTACAAGCAACAATGTCCGCTCCTCTGCCATTGAATTCGATTCAAGTGGATGAGAATGGAAATGTACAAGGTAGTGATTTCAAAGAAGACAATCCAAGTGAAACTTCTCTCCTGGACGACGCGGAAACGCAAGAATTATTAGAAGAGATTGTCAAGTTTAGACTGTGCGCATTAGCAGAGGAGAGAAGGAAAGCCAAAGGGATTCTACTCAGTAAATCTGCTCTTTTCTCAATTTCTTCATGTCCTTCCAGTAATTCCTGTGTTACGGAGTCACTCTGCTCATCCAATACAAATACAAGCACCATTAGCACCAGTCATGCCATCATTAGAAAATTCTTAGAGTCCAGTATGAAAACAAATTCGAACATCAGTTGTTCCAACGAAGAAGTGGATAATGTTAATCTTAGCGTGAATTCGAATATCAATGATGATAATGATAATGATAAAAATACATGCTCACAGCTCGTAGTGCAATTCTCTCAAGACTCCAGCCAAACTAATGAATCAAAAACCCAGAAGGGAAATCCAGAGGAGTCACAACAAACAATGTCATCCTCATGTACTCGGACTGATTCACTTGAATCTAATGCAGTAGCATCACAAATGTTGATTAATTTTGATCCTGAGTGTATCGAGGATATCAGAGAGGATACAAATAATATAGGGAACCCCTTCATACTGCCGTGCAATTCAAATGGATGTGGCCAAAGTCTATCTAAACATGTCTTAAATTCCCATTCTTATCATGAATTGAATACGTACCCTGAACTCAGCTTTGAAAATATCAATGATAATGAAGTGAGCGTAGGAAGTACACATCCTCTTGAGCACGTTAGTAATAGTACGCATACTGACGAGGAAGACGAAGAAGAAGATAATAATGATGAGGAAGATGAAGATATCCAAGAATTGCCTGCTCACTTTGATCTCAGAGTACTTGAGGCGGTCAGCACTCTCCCTCCTACTTTCCAGGACATGCCCAAGTTTTCATCTGAATTTGTATTTGAATCGCCTCCAATCCTTGAACCACAGCAGTTTGAATCGCATCAAGAAACTCAATCCCACGAATCCCTTGAATGTCCTCAGCAAACAGAATCTCTTGAATTGTATGAATACCCACAACAAACAGAATCCTTCCAATTGAACGAGTCCCTTCAACAAACAGATACTTGTATTCCAGCATATTTTTCTCAGTCTGAGGAAAGCAATATATGCTCAGTAGAAGAAGATTCTAACTTTTATTCGTCCGTTTGTGGCTTTGTCGGAGAGTGAGTACTTAATTTAACAGTTGTTGCTGTTAAATATAGACTTATGTAACTAACAAAATCATACTGCATTGTCATGTATTAATTTCAGAGCTGCGGACAAGTTAGTTGATGATATGATGACCACATTTGTTTCCGAAGTTGCCAGTCTTATCCTTCCACAAGCAAGGAATCTAAGAAAATGAATACTCCATTGTCCTACTAAATTCTCTGTCTTATTTGACACTGACCTAAAACACATTGGAAACTTTACCACGAAATTAACACCAATCTTACAAAAGCCATTTCAAAATTTCTGAAGCAATTACAGGAGCAGCAAACGAAATTCTAATTTGCATACTTTGATTATTGAAATAGAGATTACTGAAAATTTTCTATAGCACACTATAAGTACATACTTTAAAAATCATGATTCCGACTGTATCTTTGATAGAAAGAAAATTCGTTAATCAAATTTATTACTATTCAGTGCATCAAGTGTAATACAAGCTTACCAAAAAATGTGTATTTCATAATATTACAGGTTATGAAATTAACGTACCTTAAAAATTGAAAAATGCTAAATTAGTAAATCAAATCAGAAATGTATAGTTGGTACATGTATGTAGAAATCTCTGTGTAAAATTGGAAAAGGTTAGATTATTTATTAATTGAGCACAATGTAGCCATAAGTCCAGAAAGTTGAATGAATGTCCCCATCCCTTCAGCAATTTTCATATGAGTGAGACCGATTTCCTGTAACACAAAGAATTATTTCAAATACATACGAGCTTTTTACTCTCCATTCATTTTGATGACGAAGGTAAGTATAAAGACAAATCAATTTACCTTTATAAAAAGAAGTTTTAAGAACTCTGGCAGACTGCAAGTTTTACAAACTCGAAAAATATTACTTATAATATCTTCTGGAGAATAACCCATTTTCCATAAATCACTCAAACGCTTGTATGCTCCTTGGATATCTCCATCCTTACATGCTTCTAACATTTCTTGGACTAATAGAGGAGAAGGTTCATCGCACACCTGTAAATCAGATAACGATAAAGTTTTTTTCATATTGTGGAATTGCGTACAATTGTGAGCTCATTTAAATTGGTACTAATAATTTTTAATTATAAATCAGGCTTACTTTAAAGACATTGGTAGAGTTTACAAGGCCGAATCCATGATACGTAGCTTGTAAATTGTTCAATGCTTGTCTCATATCTCCCTGTGCAGTAAAAACAATGGCTTCCAAACCTTCATCTACGTACTCAATCTAATCAAGAAAAAAAGAGAAATTGTTTTACATTCTAGTCATAACTGGTAAATTATAACAGTACTTAATAATAAATTTATTTATTCTCAGGTTATAGAATGTACCTTTTCTTCAACGCATACAAAAATAAGTTTACTCAGAATTTGGGCATCGGATAATTTTCCAAAACGAATGACAGCACATCGAGACTGAATAGGAGGAATAACTTTCTCACTGTTATTACAAGCTAATGCAAATCTTGTTGTACTTGAATACAGTTCCATAGTTCGACGAAGTGCTTGCTGTGCTCCTTCTGTCATACTGTCAGCTTCATCTAATATAATAACCTTGTGCTTCCCTGGGGGCAAAGATACTTTCTTCTGAGCAAATAGTTTTATTTTATTTCGGACGACATCAATTCCTCTGTCATTAGAAGCATTCAATTCTAGGACACCTTGTCTGTAGTTCTCTCCCAGTAAAATTCTTGCCAAACATAAAATTGTCGTTGTTTTACCAACACCGGGGGGACCCTGATAATTAAATACATATACACATGACACATGTATACTATTACATATACATATGAACTTTTATTTCCGTACACTTACTTTTACTGTACTGCTACTTACTATATTGAATTCAAAGTCTGAATAACACAACTATATATATATATACTTATTTAATTAATTCCTTACTGCAAGAATTAAATTTGGCATATTCCCAGTCTGCGCAAAAACTGATAGCCGGGCCGTCGTTTCTTCATTACCAACAATCTCTTCAAAACTTGTTGGTCTGTACTTTTCAATCCTAGATGATACAAAACATAAGCCACGCGATAAATATACTTTAAAATTAATTCAATTCATATTGTTGCAGTCTTAAATACATATAGAGTGTAGCAATTAAGAGTTTAACTTACCATGGCATGTTAATATTGCCATCAGATGAACCACCGTTTTCATTTAATTTTGTTTCTTCAACTTCCATATCGTCCTCTTCTTCATCTTCTACTTTACGTCGTGATGACATTATGAAGATGTGTGTGTGTGTGTACTTTGACGGAAAAATTAAGTAAATCTTTAGAGTATATTAATGAAATTGCAAAACGAAGAACAATTTTTAGCAGGCGACTTGCAAAAGACGACGGGACTTTTATTATTTGTGAAAGAGCCATTCAAGGACGACTCGAAGACCGCCTAAAAATCGTCTGGGAACAATACGAAAAATTAATATTGACAACGGAAAAAAAACAAACGAACGAACGAGTGAAAAAGTTTTCCTATAATTTTTTAATTCTTATTATTTATAATTATTTGTGATAAAGTTAGTCAAAGAGATTTAAATAGTGCCTGTTTTCTAAATATGAAAAATATAAACGTAATTTTGACTGACTGTATTAGCGAAAGAGATTAACTTAGCATTTCTTCCTGTTGCACACTTTGTGCCTTGTGTACATATTTTATTGCTTGGAGTTTTGGAGTGGAAAACCGTTTATCAATCTGATTTGAATTGCAAATAAATATGGATAATTATCAATATCGGTTACCCTTGAAAGAGAGGATGGAACGGATGATTCAGAAACGTCGTGATAGGGACCAACACAGGGAAGAAACTTGGGCAAGTGCATCAAAATATTTTTCAACATGGGAAACTCGAGTGAATAAATTTAATGATTGGACATCTACCAAATATTACGAAGACAGGTTGGTAGAAATATTATGTATTTTCGATATTTATTATGCATTTCTCGTAATAACATTTAAACAACTGTTATAAAAAAAAAGTATGTATTCTTTGTGGCCAGCAATAAAGCTTATGACGATCAATTGAAAGCACAACGACGGCAGCAATCGCTGGAGAAAAGACGAGAAACCTTGAAAGAAATATTTAAGAAGGAAAATGCAGAGTTACAAAGAGAATTGGATGAGATTGAGAAAGAGTACAGATCCGTTTCTAAGCAAAGGTCAAAGAAGAAGATTGCGGATCCGGTGGAACAAATTGAGTACTTGAAACAACATACAGCCGAACTCCACCGTCGAAAGGAAGAAGAGAGACAAAAGGAAGTGGCATTAAAGGATTTCTTACGTTGGAAAGCAAATAATCCAGCAATTCGAGATGTAAATACATACAAATATCCAATCAGTAAAGATTTATACAAGGAAATGTATACTATGATATTTATGTAATCTTTTGTGTAATTTTTCCTCTTTTTAGTTGGAAAGTAAGTATCACACTCAATTCGTAAAGAAGGCATGGGAAGATCAGATTGAAGAAAAAGTACAAAGAGACAATATTGCCAAAACAGAGAATTTAAAAATTGAAGATCTTTCAAAATATCGTGACAAGGAGCTTGAAAAGTAAATTCATATTACATATTTTACTTTATTCAGTATATTGTAATAAATATGAGTGTGTCATGCTGATTAAATGAAAATATTGTAATCTGCTTTGATTTAAGACTACTGGAGTCTCAAGATCAAAAAAAGAAAGAAGTTGAACATTGGAAAGCTGAAAATGCAAAGCAAATTCAAGAATTAAAGTTGCGTGATGAAATGAAAAAAAAGTTGGAACAACAGTTGGATGAGATTGTCAAACAAAAATCATTACTAGACGAAACGATTGAAGCTCGCCAACGTCTTTCAAACGATAGAGATCAGCGAAGTTTACTTGCAAAATTCTGGGGAAAGCAAACAAGGTTGAAGATTAGAGCACAATGCAGAGATAGACTTGAATCTATTGCAGAAGAGCTTATATCATTAGAGTACCTTAAACGATTGGATGACAAGCGTCTTGAGGATAAACAGAATGCAAATATTGGAATGAGTGATAAAATTGAAGCTGTACGAGAGATCCTAGAAAACCATAGAAAACTTGAGATTGAGCGAGAAAAGGAATCTACATCTTTATTCGAGTAAATCAATACATTTTTCATTTTTTGAAGCTTAATGTAGGGCATGTATACACACATATACGCGCTTATGAATTACATATTTGTGGGTATTTACAGATAATGAAGCAAGTTAGCAATTGGCTCAAGTATTTTTTTTTGTTCGGTTTTCTGTACTATAGGGAGGAGGCCCGAGCATTTTTAAAACAACAAGAGGTGACATGGGCACATGAACATCGTATGAGAGATAACTCAATTCGGGAAGTTATCGCGACTCTTGAACAACAGGTGAGTACTCCTTAACCTTTGCTTACTTGGATGATGAAAGTATTTTTTTTAAATGCAATTTAATTACTGCGGGAATGAAAGTCATCTTATGATGACTTTCTCTTTCTAGTCATTGTCATGTCCAAAAGATAATATTTTCTCTTTCGTTCTTAAATGAGTGTAATCAACAGAATTGTGGCGACGTTATACACAAACCGCTTTTATTTTGCGTATAGGTCTATCTATTTTAAAGTATCATGAATCATGAGTATATGGGTATTTTTTACCACTTAGCTGCAATGTGTACCAAATTACATATTCAATTTCAGAAACTTCCAGCTTAATGGAAATTGAAATTTTTTATTTATTAAGTACAGTCTACTTACTTATTTTGTATTATTTATTTATCCAGAATGATAGAAAAAACTCAATCATACGAAATTTTCCACTTTTTGTTTTTTTTTCTTGATAATTTGGCTATTACGTCGAGTGTTCTATATAGTTTGTTGATACATGCTTGAATTTATTTATTCAAATAGCCTTTAAGGAAATGAAAAATGACTCTATTATTTGTACAGTAAAATTCAGTAAATATGCAAGTACGTTCTAAATAGACTTTTTTTCAATTACTCTCGTCTCTCGTTCACTCTATCTCTCTCTCTCTCTCTCTCTCTCTCTCTCTCTCTCTGTACGTGTAAGTATAATAGGTAAACAGTTTTTACTAATATGTTATTCAAAAGCTATTTCATACTCATATTCTCAGCTCATAAAGAATATACATTCTCAATTACCCTTGATATTTCGCATAAAATTTTACGAAGCGAAAACGAACGAAACAAAAAAAACGAAAATTCTATTTAGTCTGTGTTGCCTTCGTCAGTAGATGGCTTTGAAAGATGAATATTCAGTTTACGAGTAAAAAAATTTCAGACCTCTGAGCGAGTGTGGTGGAATCGCTTTACTCAGTCAGACCTCGTTCCATGAAATAGTCTCTAGTATTTCTCTATATAGCATATGTAAGTTGACTTACGACTCGTATACTGGAGTTCTTCGTACTATCCATACATGTCCTAATGACATTTCGTTTTTCATAATGTTTCGGAAAAGTTCTTACTATGTACGTTCACTATATATTTAGGATGATTCTGCTCATAAGGAATAGACGTTTCAGATAAAAAATTATGTTCTGGGAAGAGAGAGAGAGAGAGAATTTATACTGTACATATTTCGTTTGCTAAAATACTGAATGTTAAAATTTTATATTTTATTTGATGTGCATTAGATTCAAGAGAAACTACAAAATAACAAGAGAAATCAAGAGTCGATAGAGTCTGAGAAAGCGAAAATTTTGTTGGAGATTGAGGAGAGGGATAAGCAAATAGTAGCAGAAGAGACTGCTTTTCATCAGAGGATGGATGAGTGGAAAGCACAGTTGACTCAACAGATGTATGAAAAGCGGAAACAGAAAGAAAAGGATATGTTGGAGAATCTGGAGATGTTAACTCGAATGAAATTTGAAGACGACCAAGAAAAACTTTTCGTAAATGCTGAAGAAAGTAGATTGAAGATAGACGGTTTCAAACCCAAGGTTCGTACTACGAAGTTCGTAGTTCACTATTGGATAGTGAAACTAAAGCATACCTATACATAAATATACCATTTGATCTCTATGTGGAGGATTGCTAATGTGAAATTAATGGCTTCTCTTGGTCTCATTTTTACAGTTCCATGGATTCAAGAAACTCGCCTGGTAATTTTAATTTTTTCCAACTTTCAGTCATCCAAATTACAATCACTGTCAATACATAATCGTAAGTTTACCCAGTGTTTCTCTTCTGTGACTGTTCTTGAACTTTACATGTGTAAGATATTGTATAATGCGTACCATGTTTAACATTTGTAATATATTACTACATATATACTTTAGACAAAGTTTCGTAACTGAATATTCGTAAATTTTCAGTGCGTACATTTAGCTTACTTTTATATGTACATGTATTTTAATTACCCACTGGATATTTATTGAAATTTAAACAAAAAACCAAAAAGGTTTATTTAGTAGACAAAACGAATGATGTATTTTTTCATACTTTCGTAAATTTAACATTTATTTAAGAAGAGTTATTTAAATTTTTTCAATGACATCAGCAACTGCTGAAACGGTATATGTAAAAACAAATGTATGTATTTGTGTGTCAAAATGAACGAAAGAAGTAATTTTGTAAATTTTCTATGTATTTTGATATGTCGTCGATGCATCGTACTTAATAAATATACAGACTTTTAAAATAAACAAAAAGTACCACTGACAATTAACTTGGAGACTCAATTTGAAATGAAAAAGAACTCTGACTGAATGAATGACGAAAGTGACTTTTTCATATACACATACACATACAGTTGTTTTCATGGCTGATTTTGCATAATTCGATAGTGGTTGCCTCGAGTCATTTCCAATGAAATTGAAGGTTAGGGTCAGAAAATGTTCCCTGATGTATTGACAGATGCGAAATCCAATTGCGTTCAAATCAAAGGTTTGAAACCTCATCAAAGTTAGAAAGATGGTTCATCAGAGACGAGAGAGAGCGAGAGAGAGAAAAGAGTCCCCTTTTTTGTGTGTCCTTTAGAGAGATTCTCTTTTCTCCATGGGTCTCACTAACTCTCTCCATGTATGTCCTATATGAGTGTGTGTCTTTTCCTTGTTTTTATCACGTTGACAATCTACTTTCCTCCTGCATAGCTTATCTCATATGCATGTACGTTCAGTTTCCCTGTGGTTTACACTCACTCACGCCTACATGCTTGCGAATTCATTTATATACATAAAATGTATTGACGACGACGACGAACAATCTGATTTCATTCGTCAGTCGACATAATATGCATTGGTGGCCTGTCTCTCTTGTACACTCTTTACATGTACACATATCCGTACTACACATCCCATGTATAAAATGTATTACACATATTAGACGGAGAGAACCTTTAAATTTTCCTCAGAGGACTTGAGAGTATAAATATGGTGGAACCAACTTTTACGCGAATGTAAAAGCACACCAGGCCTTGTGATTTTCTAGGAGATAGCCCACGTTGTAGCACCAAGCAAGCAAGTCGACAGCGAACGAACACGAAGGACTTCCCACATAATGTATTCAAATCAAATCATTTATAGATGGGGAGAAACTCGGCTGTTGTTTCAGGCTATTGTGACTTGCACCAACACAAGCAAAAGGTAAAATGTACATATGGAGAGAGAGAGAGAGAGAGAGAATTTGTGTGTAGTGTTGTGTAGAATACTGTAGAATGAAACCCTTTCGTAACTGTTTATAGATATACAACACTATTTCCAAGAACTATTTGTGAGAGAGTAACTCATGTCGCCGCTGTTGTCGATCACTTCATAAACGCAAAAACACTCATCTGCATATACGAATACATTCAACTTGTACCTTGCAGTTAACCAAATTATAGATATGTATACATATATATCGTATACATACGTAGTTGCATGGCAATCTATTACACATTTTGCCTTTTGATTTTTCCCAGCCAAATTCAGGCAAGATCACTATTCAGAACGAAAGAGTTTTTCAGACTCACAAACAACACGAATTTTCTCTCCTCTCTTATATAAGTCATATATATCTGTATATGAATAGACATTTCGAAGTGACTAAAATTAATACTGATCGAGTTCTCGATAGTTTGGAAACTATGATTATGGTGGCAGACAATGAAGTTTCTTGTCTCTCTCTCTCTCTCTCTCTCTGAGATTCTATTCTAATGGTTCTTTCCCTATGCGACACTCACACGACAAATACAGAGTTTTGAGAGTTTTCTTGTGAAAATCAAGTCTATAAACCTGATGGAAACTCATTAAAAACATGAGAAAGAGCAGAGAGAGAGAGAGAGAGAGAGACTGTTTGACAATGCATCATGTAACGACTACCTTTCTTCTTCATTTACTCAAAACATCGCGTAGGGTGACAATCTTTTTGACTCTGAATGTCGACTCTGAATATAGCTCGAAATGCTATAATAACTTTGCTACCTGCCTATACAAACTGAGCATGTATTAATCTGAAACTGCAGGTGTAAATGAAATGAGAGAACTCTCGGGACTTGGTATATTATTTCCGAAATTAGGAAATGGAAAAGTGTAAATGGAATATGGCTGTGTGAAGAAAACAATATCAACAATAAAAATAGTAATTATTGCCATTATCGTATGTTGTAGTTGTATGTATGTACAGTGTACACACACATTCACATTAACATTTCAACAGGTCTTTGAGCTGATTTGTATGTACGAGGAGCCTCGAAAAAAGAACTTTCATCCTGAAGCAAGTCAAATGGAAATGAACTCTGTGGCTGAAAGTGCATTTGAGTATGTGTTGTAGCCGGCTTGGATCACAGCGGGTAAATTGTACATACTCTGCTCAAGTATCCATCAGTTAATTGTTTCAGGGTTCTTTTGTCAGTTTAAAGGACGTCTGACCTTTTTATTTCATTTCTGTGGAAATACTCGAATGATATATGTACAGAATATATACTTAGATAGCCCGAACACTACAAGCACACGCACACACACAAAGATAGAGAATAAAAAGTTCAACGTTTTACATTTTATTACATTAGATCCATGGAATAGGGAATCAAGAGAACTTGAAGATGGTGCACGCACAAAATTTCAAAATGATCGGAATTGGAATACATATACAGATACATAGGGCATTATCAAGCAAGAGGAAGAGGAGAGAGAGAAAACTGACAAAGATATTTCATTTTATAGAAAAGAGTTATCTCAGGTAATGAAGTTAGGAAATTCGGGTTGAGAGCATTTACAAAGCGATTAGGTAGTATGCAGAAGAGACCCTCACAGTCGGGAAGTTCTTTATCACCCATGTACATGATCGGTTTTTTTAGTCCAGAGAGAGAAAGAGAGAGAGAGGAGAGGAGAGAGGTTGGAAGTGGGTGAGATGAGTCCATGGGTTCGTTTTTCCATCCTCCAGCAAAAGTACACACTCACTTTATGAATGTACACTTTTAACATTTTGTTGGAAAGGAGTAAAGTTCATATTATTATAAATGTAGAAAGTGAGTTCAAGAGGCTCCAACGATGATGTTCCAGCGCGACAGGAATTGGATTAGGAAAATTATGACTAATATTTTTGTTCTCGATATGAAAACTCAAATTGTGTTTGCGAGGGCAGGGCAGATGGGAATGGGAAACCTCCTCAACTTCATTCATCCATGTTATACAACTATACATGTGCAAGTGTATGGACTAGTATTTAGTTGTGTGTGTACATGTACATACTGTGCATGTACATTCATACATATTCATATGTTATTTATGTATTCCCACTTTATTAAATGGACACACACACACTAGATCGAGGAGGGATGGAATGACGAGCAAAGTGAGAGACTGTGTGAGCTTCGATTCGATAAATATGAAGATTGTAACACGTTCACTTTATAGTCGATGAGATAGGAAGTTGGCTATTTAGAGAGATGATGTATTGACTATAAAGAGCGAGAGAGGAATGGATGCGTGGGGACTCATCAATCTAGAAATTGACTTCTGGTTCCTCTTTCTCTTTCTCTGTCTCTTTCTCCATGTATGTACTCGAATTGGAACAATTTGCATGATGAATTTGAGTTGAAGCGTCACCCCTCGTCTGGTCAAAAACCTGTCCAATTCATCTTTAATGCAAGCAAATTGGCCACTAAACTGAATCGACTCACTGCCCTATCTAAACATATAGAAAAACCCTCTGAGTCCTCTTTTGTGATCGAAACGTAATTAAAAATCAATACTTATGCACACGCACACAAATCCATCTACATGCAGTCAACAGTCACAAAGACCACCAAATCAAAGGTCCACATCATAAATAGATCTTTGCAGAGCCTTCAAAACTTTCCCTTCCTCACTCATCATACCATACCATACATACAGATATACCATACATATACGTAAGCATCAGATTAGCAATGTCCGACATTCAACATTAAACATTGAAAATGCATATGTAATGTCTTTAGAATTTCATTCATGATCAATTCCGGTCCCATCCAAATCATAAATTGACATTTGAAATCCGCCGTCCGTATAATTTGTTAGAGTTATACAAACAGAGAGACAGATATTGGCAGTATACATGTATCGTACGTCCACAAATTGATAGAGAAAATTGTGAATTCGCATTAACTTTTCATCCATAGACATAGACATAGAATCCCGTTCATGTAATCGGTACAGGATAAGATTATAGGAAATATATAAAAGAGAATGAGGGAAAGAGAAAAGGAATTAGTGTTGTCGCAATGCTCAATGCACTACATATTCACAACTATTCATCAACTATCCACAATTACGTAGGTACATCGTTTATAGTTTATAGCAGGATATTTCGTGTAGAGTTGAAATATCTGTCCGTATGAGAATAATCTACATATTTGTTCGAGTGCAATACTGTCAATGTCAAGATTTTAGTCATTGTCCGTAAGTGTGTGTGTGTTTGTGTCGAAATACAAAATGGAACAAGTTGGAAGTGGGAAGTTGAAAGTGGGAATGTATAAATTATGACCTATGACTTCTTGATTGACTTAGACACGAGTAAAATTTCCGTTTCAATTCAAATGAAAAAAAAAACGAAGCGAACTTATTATCCAGTCTCTCGCCTTCTTCATTCAAGTGATTAGCTTGTTGGGAAACGTCCTCGTCCTCGTCTCTCTCACAATCAGTGTCTGTCTGTGTGTCCTTTTGTTCCTCATGTTTACATGAGTAGTGCATTTCTGCGTCTGGCGTGACAGGATAATAAGCCCATTTTTTTATCCATCAACTCTTTCTCTCTATATCTATATAAAATCTCAAATGTTTCGTATCTGCCGTAGATAGATTTTTTTACTTCGTCCCTTTTCCGCCTCACAACTATTCAGTTTTAGAACTCAACAAAAATACGGTTTTCAAATCATCATTGTTTTGCCCAATAAACCCCCCCCTCCCCACTCGCCCCACCCCACCCAAGTTTACGCGATGACTATATTCATTAAAAAATTGTACCCAGAAAGGTTTAAATTTTAAAGTGTTTGGCTGTACGGGAACAATAATTCTCTGGGGGATAATGTTGGGTTTTGACTGTAACGTCAATGCCCACATGTTTTGCATAGATTACAGGGACGAGAGGATGTAAACAGATTTGTAATGGAGCTATGTCGTCTACAACTAAAAATAACTGAATTTCTTAGTCAATTTAAATCTCAGAGGACAGAGAGTCATTGGAATATATCAGAACAGAACAGAACAGAACAGAATATCAGTTGGTACATCTGGAATGATCTGAATCTATCTGTATTTCTGTAATTTACGCGTGTAGACAAGAGTTTGTGTCGCGGAAATTCGGGACGGAAATGAGAAAAAATTCATAAAAAACCACAAAATCGATTTCCCGTTTTTTTAATATTTATATTTTCTCGTTTGCTCACTCTTCACTCCATTTACGTTTTCTCTCTCTCTCTTTTCCTCATTTGGTAGAGATTCCTTCATAATTGAATCGTAAACCTTGAGTAGTTTCTTACCGGCGGTAATGATAATAATTTACGTTGGGACTTGATTCCTTTCCAAAATGCCTCTGTGTGTCGTCTATATCCTGCATTTTTCTCGAGTTCTGTCTGTCCCTCTTCCTCTTCCTTCGTCATTCCCCTTCTTCCACGCTTTTTGCCATCCATCGAATAATCTATACAGATCTCAAAGGGTATGAAAATCTGAGAACTCGAGAGAAACATGAGAGGAAATAAAACTATGTTTTTTCGGAACTGTCTTGATTGAGTTCCAAATTTCCTCATAAATAAGCTATGATAAGAGTGATAAGAGAGAGAGAGAGAGAATCACAGGAATAAATAGACTATATTGACTATTTACTCATGTTGTACACATCATATATAGAGTTAAAAATACACGGTAATTCCTACATTTATAGTAAATATCGTTTACTCTAGGAATTTACTGGAATCAGTAAAATCTCGAAATTCAATGTAAATAATACTTTTTTCATTTTCTTCGTCTTCATTGTACATTGTAGACTGTAGAGTATAGACTCTATACTATAGAGGATGGAAATTGAGGAAATGTACAAGAACGGACGCGGAAAGCCTTTGGCTACACACAAACACACATGCACACAGAAATAAGCACTAACAAAATTGAGAGAGTTTCCACTTGAGGAATTAAGAGAAAGCAAATATATGAACAAGGAGGAGAAGGAAAAGCTTGAGTCAACATACGAACGAACGTGAATGATATGCTCTCAATTAAATTTACTCACGTCACCACTGAATTTCTCTCTCTCTCTCTCTTTATATAAAACTATCAAGTGTATGTTTGTCTTTGTGTACATCTCCGTGGAAAACTGAATTTAAAATATTATTTACAAATGACACCACGATGAGAGAGATTCTATATACCTATATATGATTCAGAATTCACGCATAGCATATGGGATTTAAGCTCAAACCACCAGTCACGGACAACCTTATGTGAGTTTTGTGGTTTCGGAATTGGAATTTTGGGAGCTCATGTGATTAGTTTGGTGGATTATGAAATATCCATGTTCAAAAATACTCCCTTTCTCTCTCTCTTTCTCTCTCTCTCTCTCTCTCTCTCTCTCCCACTTGCTCTGTCACACCGTCTATATTAATTTTCTATAGGACTAATAATCATGTAGAGGGAAAGCGAAGGAGAGAGAAAGAGCGAGAGAGAGTTAAAGGTGAAGAAGTGTGTTTGTGTGTGGTGCTTTCCCGGTTCTAGTGAATAAATGAATGGAAAAGAGAGAGAGCGAGAGAGTTGAATGAAAGACCAGGCGGGATATTCACTATATTACTATATTTAGTCGTCGCGTCCAATCTGTTGATGTACCTACCCAGTACACACACTCTATGTATGTACATATCACAATGAGCATCGACGTGGTTAATGCTTAGATCAACACCTGCACTAATCTACTAATTGGCTCCTTTCCTTTTCCCACTTATACACTCGATCCTCCTTCTCCTTCACAGAGGAACTTGGTGTACATCACTGTACATGTACAATATACACAGAGATAGTCACTCACACTCAAAGTAGTCAAGATTATAGAGCACTGGACGGTTTTTTTCCCCTCAATTTCATAATACTCCTCCAATTTGACTTTGACTACACACGTTGGCAACATTTATGATGGTACAACTCAGAATTATTTATTACGCAACAACTATAGGCAATTTTCCTTCTGGTCGACAACCTATAATTTTAGATTTTAGCCATAGTCCCAATTTCCGCATCATCATTATTTTCAGAGACCTGAGTAAATAATCATAACTGTAGTCACATTTAAGGTCGTCAATTTTTTGAATCATTCTCTTTCATATTTCGTAATCGTTTTCATTCCTAAAAGTCTCAAAGTACGTATTGGAGAGATGAGAAAAACCAAAAAGGATTTGGAGGAAATATATTTACGGTTTTATGCAAGCATGTAGGTACAGAATACAGAATAGTACAGATACAGATATAAATATAAATATAAATATAAATACGGGCTCCGTATTCCATGTTGATTTTGATTAGATGTAGAAAAAATGGGAGGAATAGAAGGAAGAAGCGTTTTCTTTGTTCTCCGCCTGTCTCAGAGTGAATTGTCATGAGGAGAAGGAAGGACATGTAGTCTCTATATCTGTATGCATTGCTATATGTATGTACATACAGAGCGTGCATGGACAAATTGGACAAAGCGTAAGCTTCCATCCCCCATCCATGTTTGTACATACATATGAGTATCTCCCTCTCTCTCTCTCTCTCTCTCTGTGTGTGTAAACATGAAGATAGATACTAGTCGTTCGTCTTTCTATATTCTATACTATCTATACCATTTGACTGTGAAGTGGATGAGGGAATGATGCTCAAGTGGAATTCACAACTGAGACTTGAGTCAGGAGCTGTTCTGAGCTGACTGAGACTAACCAACCGACCGTCGTCTATATTCTATAATTCTATATGATATGACTTTGAACATTGTCGCAGAAGTCGTGTGTCGTCCAATCTTAAATTTTAGTGTTAGTACATAAAGGACTATGGAGAAAGAGAGAGAGAGAGAGATGGAGAGGACTATGCGGACCCGAATTATATGTCACATGTGGATGAGAGTTGTCTGTCTGTCTCTCGCTGTCTCTGTATTGGACTGTATGTATGGGGACTAGAAAAGAGGCTTGGGCTTGAATGAAAATAAAACTAGTCAGAGTGAAGCACATACAGATATGTACATAGCAGAGAATGACTATGCAGGAGTGACGGAAGAAATTGACTTGTCGAAAGACATACATATACGATAGTTATACATATGTAGTTCTCCTCCATAAGTATATACACATAAGTATATGTATAATATGTATACATATATAGACAATACACATGCGAGGGTTCCAATGGAACAGACTAGACAAAAGATGAGCTTCCCATTTCTCCCTGTGTACTCGGTGCTCTGTTGTATTCTGTTGTGTGTGTGTAGAGTAGAGAGTGAAGGAGAGAGAGAGAGAGAGGAGTTTGCACATGAATGTCGTTCCTGTTGTCGTTGTGCTGGATTGTTATGTGATGTGTAGTGGTGATGGTGTGGTGGTGAGTGTGTGTGTGTTTATTTATGCGGACCAGACCAGAGGAAACCAAAGTAAACCATGTACATACATGAGTGTATCTGTAGTGAGTAGTGAGTAGTCAAAATGAGAAGGAGAAAGAGAAGAGTTTTCTTGAAAGACTCTTCTGCATGTCTGTCAGCCCATCGTCCCCACCACCACCACCATCGCGTCTCTCCTTCTCATTCGTATTGTCTTTGAGAATGCATTTAATCAAGAATTCTTTTCATGCACCAACCATATTTAAATCACTTTGAGTTTAAATCTTCACAGATCTTTGAGTAAATCCGTTTAGACAATCCCTTCATTCTATATTCACATCTCATTCTTCTTGCCAACTTCCCTTCCTTCTTCTCCGTCTTCTCCTCCTTCCAACTTCAATTCGAAACTTCAAGTATCATGAACCATACCCACGTAGATATGGTATGGTATACATATAGTCATCAACTTTATATGTAGTCATCCTTCTTCGTCTTCTTCTAAACACTACACCACATCCACTATTTACATATACTTAAGTATATGTAAATGTACTTCTACTTCTATTTCCATAGGTATATCAATTCCTTTACTATTTCTACACACTCATGTTTCTCTTCTTCACTCTTTCACTCTCTCTCTCTCTCATAACATAACCTATGCCCACTGCCATCAGTTCAAGGAAGAAAAGAAACAAACTCCAAACAGGATGGAACCAAAAGTCCATCGGCATAAGTAATATTTTTCAAGTCCTTCCATTTCCAAATAGAGTCCGTCCATCCTTCCTAATGGCTTCAATTCCTTCTTCGCAAGTTCTTTAAAATTTAAACCCATTTTATTTTTCACTAGATGTCTCATAAATAACAGTATTTCGCTTATAGTGGATGTGCCAGAATTTTTCTCATTCCAATTTTCTAAAGTGTACAGTAAAAAGAGTAATGTTCTGCATTCTGCTCGTCTCGATTAAATTGTAATTATTGTGATTATCTGTAATGTAGTCCCTGATACGACGACGACGATGATGATGATGATGACATAGTGACGATCAAGACAACTCTTGACTTTTGATCCTCTGTCTATGTAATTTAATGGGATGTCTGTACGTTTTTATTACCATCTAGAAATGATTTGGCATCATCATTTTCGTGTGGTTGTGGTGAAGGATGGATCAAGACAATCGGCGGATAATTGGTATTAAAATAATAATGATGGCAGAAAATTCTAGTACGAACGAATATGTATATAATGAAGATTTGGATGGGACGGGAAGTGGAGAGAAAATGAGAAAAATGCTCACAATACAGTTGAGTTTGAGTTTGAGTTTGAATCAGATTCTCATCAAATATGCGAAGAAGCTATTTACTCATTCTGTACATATAGGTATGCTAAATGCTAAATTACTTTGTTTCTAGGGGAAATTTTCAAATTTTATATTTTGCCGTGTGCATCGTGTCGTTGTGTTTCGTTTCGTATCGTATCGTTTCATTTGCACAAAGGAAGGGAAAAGAAAGTGAATGAGTGAGTGAAGTTGGAGAGTTTTTGGTATTTGATATAGTAATAATAATACGTTAGATAAATTAATATTTGATGGTTTGTGTAGTGGGGAGTGGATTTGTATTTTGTATAGGAAGTTGGAAGTTAGAAGTTGGGATGGAGTTTGTAGTTTGTAGTTGTAGTTGTAGTTGTAGGTAATAATAATAAGATGTTGATGTTGTTTGTTGGGGCGGATGAGAAAAAAGATGTTCTATTAGAATTTTGAGATTGAACTATTAGCGGGTATGCATTTATGCTGGTTGGTTGTTTGGGAAATGGGTTTTTGGTGAGTGGATTTCCTTCAGTATATTTCTCTTGGTGTATACATTGTATTTGTATGATACAATACAATACAATTTGTATCTGTACTTATTGTTAGTACTTTGGTTTGCTGTGAGTATCATGTTTATGTGTTTATGTGAATGTACAGATATACAGATATATACATAATATTACATACACGACTCGTAAAGTTTCCTTGTCGACTTTTGACTCTGTTTGTTCCTCTGTGAATTTGTCCTCGGTCGTCGCCATCTTCATCCTCCTGTTTCTCATTTCTTGTTTCCCTCTGATTGTCTCGATGGTATTGTACATATATTTATATTTTTATATATACAGATATATAAATGTGTGTAGCCAGTGGAGTGGACATGAGACTCTGTGACTTTGCGGTGAGTGACTGCAGAAGCAATTGTAATGTAATTTGGGTATGGCCTCATCTAGAAATGGAGAAGAAAGGAGGAAGGAAGGAGGAATCCATCCTGAACAGTTTGTAAGTGGTATATAGGTATACGTACGTGGTGGTACGTGGTGGTGGAGAGTTGGAGTTGGAGAATAAAGTAAAGTAAAGTGTAGTGAGTAGTAAATGGGAATAATGACAGAGGACTTTGTATATCTGGCTATTAGGTGAGCACCATCAATTCTGCACAATCAAGTCTCAATAATGGCTTCTGGCTGTGTAACTATTGAGTAACGTGGGATGTCTGATGGAATACGTGAGGTCTAGGCGGAGTCGAGCTGCAGGAAATTACATTTAACTAAATGATAATAATCATCCAAAATTGAGAGGTATGTACACACAACCATCCAACCATCCACCAACTCTCTCTCTCTCTCTCAGTCTCTCTCCTTCACGGAATGGAGCTTCTCATACGAAAAAATTGACAAACACACCAGAAGCTCAAAACTCGGAGTTGGGGCAAGCAGAAGAGAGAGAGAGAGCGAGAGAGAAGGGAACGCCGTCATATTACACACATAATCATATGTACAAAACACATTTGATACCGACTACAACAGACTCATAATGTCGTTTTCGTTTTCAGAATCGGTAGACCGAGAAATTGAATTACTCATTCACTGAGTTGGGAGCTCCGTGTCCGAAAACTGTAGTTAACGGCCTGCTAATTAATGACCCGTTAAAAATGATATGCAGCAAAACTGAAAAGAAATCATCCTCCATGGCTTTAATCCTCTCACTCACAACCATACATCACAGCGAGAGAGAGAGAGAGAGAGAGAGAGAGATAAACTACACGCACATCTCCCACTTTCCTATTTATGACTACCGATATTATTATGATTGTTGTTGTTCCTGCTGAACAGCACTCCCTCGAAATCCCTCCCAAAAATATGAACAACTAGATGACAAGTCATTGTGGAAATCCCAACAGGTCCCTCCTCAAATCGTCAAATCATCCATTCAACATCATCATCATCACGCACAAATTACAATTCCGTTGACATTTGACATCCATTCCGTCATTATAAAACGCTCTCTTCATTCTGTCACACTTACTTTGGATTTTATTCACAATTCCCAATCTTCCAAATCTTCCCTTTATATTTAAAAAACCAGTTGGAGAATTTGACCATCATGGAGGTTTCTTCCCTCCATTTGAAATACAGATACTTAATGTAATGTTATTTTTGTTTTGAGAGAGTCTCGCCCCATCCACACATCTCGTCAACAATGAGAGTCGAGAGTAGAGAGAGAAAGAGAACATGGGGAATCATTTAGTTCACAATCGATGATCGGTGAGAATCGAGTAAGCATCAGCAAGTCTTTGGTTATCTTCAAGTTCATCTTGAAACGGTCATAGTGAGATTCTTGTACACGAAAGGAAAATCATTTCTTCATGCAGTTCTTCTTCTCCTTCTTTCCCATCGCAACGCCCGGCCTTTTTTTTACCATACAACTTCAATACATATACTAGATAATCTTTGTTGAGAGTCGTTTCTTTTGTTTTGAAATTTTCCAGCTAACATCCAGCCAGAGAGAGAGAGCGAGAGAGAGCGATCCTCACACACAAATTTTGCTCTCTCTTTCTCTCTGTCTCTCTCTCTCTCTCTTGCAGAAGTCAATTTTTCATTCTCGAAAATGAGATGATGTGAGGAAGAAATAGAAGAGAGACATGTACATGCAGTAAAAATAAAACACATTTACTCTATCCATCTCTCTCTTTCTCTCTCTCTTCGTCTATTGGTAAGCCGAGAGTGTGTATATGTATACACATGATGGGATTTGATATAATAAAGTTAGAGCGTGAATAGGAGAGCATGGAGTATCATGAAACAACCCGGAGCGTTGGGCCAAGATGAAGCGAAAAACAACGGGTCCTGCAGAGAACAGAGTACAAAAGTGTTGGAACGAAAACCCTTACGTCATATTCATTTGTCACGTCGCCCGAGACCCAAGAAGGAGAAGAGCTGAGAAAAACTGATGAGCTTGCCTTTGCCGACACAACACACACACACGCACAAACACACTGAAACTCATAAGGTTGAAATAATATTATCATATACCCATTCATCGACTCACTCGCTATGCATGCATGTGTACTGTGTAGGCAGGAGAAGATGCATTGTACATTGTAGATTGTAGTCTTTGTAGTCAAGACACCTTTTGGTCCTGGAAATTATTCGACAAAGGGAAATGTACGTATGTAGTCTAAACAATACATGTGTGTGTGTGTGTGTGTGTGTGTGTGCTGTTGAGGCATTGTATTAAATATGGAGGTATCCAACTCCAACTTGGGAACGAGAAGTGTTTCTTTCTATACCAGTACCGAATCGAATCGACATTTTTAATACTCAACTCTCTTCCCTTTTACCCGCTACCGCCAATTATCAGCCGACTTACTCATTTCCAACACAAACAATCTACAATCTACATCTACATACATACTTTTAGTATTTTACCCCATTTTCCACCTTTTTTCTAGAACAAAATAACACTGGAAATTTCTTCACTTTTCATTTTAATTTTCATATTCTCATCTTTTCAATTAACCACCATCAACTTCCAAAAGAATACGAAGCAAAAACATTTATTGAAGAGAACAAGGAAAAAGAAGTAAAGTTTGATGAAAGGAATGAAAACGAAGACGACTGCAGAATTTGAATTTGAATCCTCACAAAAGTTGTGAAACTTTTATGTTTTATGTTTTACGTGTAGAAAAGTGACTTTAAATACTCGAGAATCGAGTTGATATTTCGTCGTTTATATGGTAAATGGAAATGAAAAAGGAGGAGGATGAAATAATAGTGGAAGGTGGTCATGTAAAAGCGCGAAGGAGATGCGATGCGACTGCAAACTCAACACGTGAACATCAGCATGTTTTTACAGAGACCGACTCTCAAAACTTTTTTCAAGAGAGGATATGAGAAAATGAGAGAGTAAGAGAGAGACAGAGAGACAGAAAGAGAGGCAGAGCTGGTTGTAAAGAAAAATTTTGATTAGTCCAGTGGATGACTGAAATGACTGGAATAACTGGAGTGGGACTAACAGTAGAAGAAACTGACGGAAATGGCCCTTCACTTCGTCTTCTATACTTACTTTTACTTTTACTCCTACTCCGACTTTACTGATACTGACAGACAAGGAAGGAACGAGACAGACTGAGAACTAAGAGGAGAAAGTCTGTGGATCTATAGAACTCAAACCAAACTAGAGTTGCCAGAGTCGAGTCGAGTTGAATTCATTGGAAAACTGTGTTATGAGAAGCGTGTGGAATTATGGAAGGGAATCCAGTAGATGTATGTATTCGTACTTATGTTATACGTACATACATATCTGTATATGAGTATGAACGAATGTGTAAGGATGAGTATCTATCTATCGTTCATACAGATATCTGTATTCTGTACCTACGTATCTGTCTGTATATCGTATGTCGTCGGGTGGAGGAGAGAAAGAACATACGGGAAGCTCCTTCTTCATATCCCACGGGATTTTTCTATGCCCGAGCGACGAGGATATTGGTCCTCGTAGCGGCCTCCCAAAAGACCTTTTTTCCATGCATCACAACTTTATTACATGCATGAACGAGATTTCACATCTCCAGACCGCTTCATCTCATTTAGCCATCCGCCGTTCATTCTCTTCCTCTCTCTTTCTCTCTCTCTCTTCCTTTTCCCTACCCTTCTTTTGCATATGCGATTTTTCTTCACTCACAAATCTTCTACATTTACCCAGGATTAGTGAGGGTTTTCTACTGTGATTTTGCCTCGAATGAATTTCCAGTCTACACGAATTCATGTGTGTGTGTTCCCTCTCTTTCTCTCTTTCTGTCGTTCTCTCTCTCTCTGCCTTTATGTTTGGGGTGGAGAAAATGGTTTTGGTCTTGCTTGGTCTTAGTCAAGTCGCTATTTGTCGAATCCTCACCAGTTTGTCAGCGAACACATATACAAAATCTTGAGTCGAGGATGCAAAGAGAAAAAACATGGGGAAAAGAGGAAAGAGGACATGAAATGGAGGACTTATTTTTTGCCAGGAGTCTCATTGTCGTCGGAGTGGGAGGAAGAATGAAGGTTATAGGTTGAATGGAATCTTAAATTCAGCACTCTCATGAGGACATTTTCAACAGCAGCAAAAGCAAAAGCAGTAGAGGATTCGGAATTTCGGGAGAGACTATAAGGAGTTATGGTAACCAACTGCGTCCTCCTTGTATTTATATCTATAGATTTTGTCATGTTGTCATGAGCAACCAAGACAAGCAAAAACAAGAACTGCATAGAAGATACAAAGTCGTCGTCAGTACTGTAGTCCTCGTCCTCGTCCTCGTCGTCGTTGGAGAGAAAATATAAAAAAACTGAAATAGAGAGAAAGAGAAAGAGAGAGAGAGAGAGAGAGAGAGAGAGAGAGAGAAAATGCAGAGGAAAGAGAGAATAGAAGCAGGAGCATTTGAAAATAGAGTAGAAGTAGAAGTGAAAGCCCCTAACCCAAAATCTATGCATATAGATTGCCTGTTTTATGCGATGCTACAAGAAGCAGCTTCCTTCAAGGGAAGAAACCCCTCCACACGACACACACACACACACAACCAACCGAAACCATTCCCTATATAATATCGCTTATCTCACGAGAACACGATTTATATTGAAGAGAGGGAGAGAGACAGAGAGAGAGAGAGAATGAGGGCTTCGTATCTCGAGGATGCAGCAGGTTTTTGGGCTCTCCCCGAAAATCGCTTATAAAAAGGCGACTTTGATAGTACTTTGTTAAAACTTTCCAAATGACTATTGCGATTCAACTCCCCGACTACACCACTAACTCAGATTGGGAATTCAGCAAGTGGGGAATCCTCTCCTGGCTTTCTTCTTCTATTCTCTCTCTCTCTCTCTGTCTCTCTCTCTCTCGACCCATCCACAGTGTCCCCGACTTCCAGTCAACTAAAAATAAATAGTCTACAAAAAAAGCACACACACATACGGAAGAAGGCGAGAAATTCTCAAAGCCGAATGTAGCGAATAACAGTGAAACATTGAACGGCGATTACAGTGTGAAACATGAGACTGTGCATTTCATCATATCAAATGTATAGAATGGAGAGTTGGGACAGTGTACTTATATGAAGTTGTGGATGGAATAACGGGTCACCTACTACTTTTAACTTGTTTGCATATTAATATGCAGAAAAACATGGGCTTTTTTATAGAAACAGTTAGTTTGGAAAAAAAATTGAAAATATTTTTAATTAATTTACAAAGTTTAGTTAAATTCAAACAAAATATATGACGATTTCTTTCTTGTGATTTTTAATTACAAGATCATCGAGAAACGCCGTGGCGCGAAAGCGGCCAAAAGGAAAACTCTAATATCTTTTGAAGTAGATAGTAATAGATGACCCGTTATTCTATCCAGAACTTCATATGTATTTATAGCATTCAAAAACGGTTATATATCTGCATGTCTCTCTTTTTGTATCTTTGTATTAGACTGTATATACGGTATGTATATGTGTGTGTGTGTCTGTGTGTGTGGACAAACACGAGCATGATTAATCACTTGCTTCCACACTCATTCATTCACTCCTGGGGCGAGTATGAAGGGCTTCTCTCACGCAAAATCACGTGGCCCCACAAAGTTAGTCACTTTTCGCTGTTTGGGTCGCCGTTGAATTCAAGGAAATATCTAAATATCTATGAAATTTCCATGTGGATCAACATCCAAATCTGAAATCATCAAAAGGGACTCTTTCAAGGATTCTTTTCCTGCCAGTGAATTTTGATGTAAAACTGAGGAAAGGATTGGCGGCATTGAGCTGTAAGTTGTAAGTACCCATTTGTCGTTTACATGAAAACATGAAAACTTTGAATAGGTAACCGCACGTGGTCTGTATTCTCGATTCCGGATTCTGTATTTTGTGCTCTGTATTGTGTGCAGTTGACAAATGCTGATTGTGCATCAGCCCAGAAATCTTCTTTTTGAGTTGAAATAGCCGAATCCTCTGGATGATTCGTGTGATGTGTGAGTTGAGAAGAGAAGAAAAAACGCAGTGTTTTTTATGGAGCGAAGGGCTGGTTACTTGTTGTTGGCAAACATGGAGCTGGGGAGAACAATGGGAAGCCATACTAATGGGAAGGAGTCTACGGGTGAGATGAATTGAACCGGGTCCAATCCGTATCTACCTGTATGGCCGCTCTCAACATCCTTTCTTTATATTCTTTCTTTTCGATTGTGTGAGTGCGTTGTGTGTGTGAGTGTGTAAGATATGTATGTTTGTGTCTATCCGTATCGTACAGATATATGTGTTGTGGAAGACTGAGAATCCAAATTCAAAGTTTTGAGGCTGAAGATGAGTTTAAGTCCTGTAGCCATGGCCATGATGGCTTCGGGTGGACGTGAAAAAATCATTTCTCTCTTCTTTTGGTCATCATCATCATCATCATCATGATTTTTTCTTTTCTCAATGCCCCAAAGGGTCCCTACCTTTTTTCTTTTGTATATTTTTTTCTATCCTCTTCTTCTTGTTCTTCATCGTCGTCGTCTTCTTCTTCTTCTTGTGATTCCTTTTCTTTTTCATTTTATTATTCTCCCTCTGACTTTGCGCTTGATTAATGATCGAAAGAAAACAACAACAAATTACTCCGTCACCTTTACACGCAGTAGCCTCTCCATCCATTCTATCTTGAGAGATGGACACACTCAATAATACTCACATTATTCTCAACACCTGCCCACAATCCTCCAATTCAACCACCACCATCACAATACCATCACTATCACCACACCACACCGCGTACTTCACCAAAAAATCTCCAAACTATTACAAACTACCAAAAACTCCTACCAAAACGGTTTCTTTTATTTATTCTCCACTCGAACAGTTCCAACTTTTAACTCGCTCTCTCGCTCTCTTTCTCTCTTCGCATCTCATCTACATTTGTTCCTCTTCATCATACATGTGCTCCCCATACGTGAGGACGTTTTACGCCCTTACAAATCATCCTCCGAAATCTTATACCTACCTCACTCGACTCTCTGAAACTTTTTATTCATTTCCTACAGACCACTCCAACCAACCAACAATCATTTTCATTTTCAGTTTCAGTTTCTGTTCCTACCATTAATTTCTCAAGACACCCAAAAACTATGTACATTTTTATTATACTTTACCGACTTTGACTTCTCTCCACACCACACTTTGTACCACACGAAAAAACAAATCCCTCCAACACTACAAAATACAAAACTAAATTCATAACTACTAAATTTATCTGTAATTTTATTCTCCTCATAGTTAATTACTCGACTCCTCGTTCTTCTTCTCCTCCAACGAAAACTCATATGAAAACAGAACATTGAAATGTTCTTTCCATTTTCGCTTTCCCTTTCACTTTCATATAGATTTCAGTGTGAAATTCAAAAGTATTTGTATATCTTTGTTTGGATGGTTGTTTTTTTGGAGGGTGGCTGCAAATGTTGGCGTTGGCATTGGCATGTTTTTTTGGGTTGGACTGGTAAAGTTGATTGCAGACGGCGAGCGAGTCTGTTGTTCATGTGACAGACAATGTGCAGTTGATATGCAAGTCCAGGCACATCCGATTCAAAAGTGAAAAAGATAGGAGCATTTGTGTATTTCGATGGTTATGTCTATCTCTCTCTCTCTCTGTCTCCTGGTAGAGGGTGACTGGTTGTATTTGTATGGGTTGCATTTGTATATGTATATGGAAGACGTCGTTGTCATTGGCATGACATCCGCCGATCCGAGAAGGCAGGGGAGGGAGATAAGCCGCCGTCACATACACATAAAGAGTGAAAAGAGGAAATCCCTGAAAAAGCTTTAGAGATAAAAATCCCTGTGCAGCAGGAGCAAAAAGGAGAGGCGGAGGAGGAGGAGACGCACAAGCCAGTCAAACGACGACGGTGAAAACGTACGGGAAACAGTTGTAACATTATTTTTTCCCCGGATTCTCCTTCTTCCATTCTCTCTCTCTCTATTACTATTCCTATACCCTATACTCACTTTCAGTTTTCCTTTTCATTTTCGTTTTTGGCTGTCTCCAGTTCAACTTGTAATGTATTTGATCATTTCTGCCTCTCTGTGTGTCTGAATCTCTCTGCCCCAACTTCCCGATACATATCTAAGTGACCCATTCGGTTTATCGTGACCTACAAGCATCCCATGGCGTCGTTGTCACTATCTCGTTCTCACACTTTGCCACTGCCAAGGGGACCCCCAAAACCATCCCTCCATTGCGATTTGATCTCCTCCATTATACAACGGAGGAGGAGGACGACGACGACTCTCCTCAAAGTTAACAAAGTAAACACACACACACACACACACACACACACGTACAGTCAGTCGTAAAGAAAGACATGAACGAAATCGTACTCATCAGTCCAATCTACATTTGGTATTATATCGAGTGTGTACAGGATATTTCCATGCATGTACAGCTGTATTTTGTATTTGTCGAGTTAGAAAGAGAATGGAGAATAGAAGAGGAGAATTGGGGGACTTTTTATCAGTCTCAACTATCAAGACTCAACTCTTGATATTATTCAAAAAATATCCTATACTTTTTTGTGCATAGTTTAATACTCTGCCGACAAGGAATCGACTCCATCAGTTTGAGTAGTCTTTACTCAAGCAATGCAATGTAATGAGTCGCTCCCTTCCAACTTTTACTGCACATATAGATACAGAAATACCATATAGAACCATACATCCATTTCGTGTAGTATGTTTGCATGTAAACGGAATAGTCAAAGTTCACAGTACGTATGTATGGAAACATAAGGAGCATTTACTTTTGAATTTGAACTGTAGGCACAGAATGCAGAGGTTTATGTGAAGAGAGAGAGAGAGAGTAAATGTATGAGTATGAGTTGAGAACTGCACGTGGAAATTGTCATTGGAAACACTTTAAATGAGCCGTGATGTTCGACAAACTACCATGAAAAATGTGACAAGAAACCCTGCTCGATTCCCATTCCTTCTCAATGCCCAACACACAACACCACACCAACTTTTTTCCTCATTACTTTTCATACAAAAGTCCTTTGTGGAACGATCAAATTCTCATCGTGTTCCAGTTGAGAACTCGGATGTTTGTGGATGGACATTGATACTGCTGTGGTTTCTGGTGTGTTGGATCCCGAGTCGCCTCATTTCACTCTCGCCTTAATTAGTCTTTAACGCCGAGTTTTTTTTATGCACCTTCAACTTGTTCCTCTCCAATAAACTAAACAAGTTTATGAATGATCTTCAACATTCCCATTCATAAAATCCATCTCAATCTCATTCTCATGTCATTTCCCCAGAGATTTACATATTTACACACAGTCATAATTACGTACAATATAATTATTATTACCAATTACCCGCAATAAAATATAAACATTTTGGACTCTCTTTACATTAATTGGTCAAAAAACTTTGGAATTTCCACCAAAATACAGATAATCTCATGTTTTACTCCAAAAAAAGAACCATATTCTGTGTTGAATTGTCAATGTTGAGGTGGGGAATTGTCAATGTTTGGGATGTGGAAGTGTAGAAGGTTTAGTGAAGGGAGATAAATAGATTTTATTCTTCACACTTTCTCACAATATAATTCACACTGGCGTATAGAGTAGAAGTATGTACAAGTAGAGAGTATTGGTGTTTGTTTGTGTACAGATATTCCCAAAGACATTCGGACAAAAGTTGCGTTGAGCCTGGGTATGGCGAGCTCAAGAATTTTTGAATGGTTTGCGACTCATGCAGATAATCGGAATTACTCTCGTTCCACTGGAAAATGTTGAGCCGGTAGGAAGGGAATAGAGAGAGAGAGAGAGAGAGAGAGAGAGAGAGAGAGAAGGAAAAGAAGAAGGAATGAATGAAAGAGCAGTGGAGATGAGTGAATGGGTCTGGAGTCCGGAGTTAAGTTGTGTTGTGTACACATTTCCCATTGTTTGGCCAGTTTGTCAGGATTGAGAAAGTGTTGATGGGTTGTCAAATTGTTTCACCTATTCAGATATTTATTTATTTGTTACTCGGGCTGGATCATCATGTTGGATGGACAGGAAAGATGTAGACATGTGAGTAGTCGAGTATAGTGAGCATTGTGACTGTGTTCATGTGTGTTTATAGTTTATACCTACTCCATTCTATTTGATCTGTGGAGAGGCGAGAGAGCGTGTATAATAATATTGAGAGAGAGAGAAAGAGAGACCACCAGCGGATGAGCCATTGATAAAAAAAATCCCCTTGAACAAAAGCAGTTTTCCTCTGGCACCGGTGCAAAAATATCTACTTTTTCTACTGTGAGCTCCCTAAGATCGCTTTTCATGGAGTTTAATCCTCCGAGAAATCATTCAAATCCGTCATAGACACCTCTTCTCTCTCTCTCTCTCTCTCTGTGGCTCACATTATGCGGTCTGTCCAACCAGCCAGCCACACTGACTCAGCCACACAAAACAACCAAAACCCAAACCAAAACTAAACCAAACTATTCATTTCATTTCGGACTTTGTCTCATCCTGTTTTTTCCCCGTGTTGTACATATCAATTTATATTCAGTTATATTTATATTACATACATACACTCCATTCTACATGAATATATATAGTTAAGATCCCTACATATATTACATATATACGATAATATATCTGTATATATGCACATAACTACAAGGCAGAAGGTTTAAATTTACATGAGAGGGTCGTTGGATGCTGAGAGAATTTGTTGAGGGGTGACCCTTATAGCATTTACTCCAGCATGATACCTCTTCCACTTTTGTATCCAAATATATGTAACAATAATGTAATCGAGGTATCCAATGTAAATAATACACTCACTCACTCACTCACTCACGCATTCACCCTTATTCCCTCACATTGTTCAACAACTACGTATGCATACTGTATACTGTATACTGTACACACAGACAGGAACATTTAAGTACCTTCACAGAATGGACAGTCTCAGTTCTCAGTTCTCAGTCTCTGACGATTACATTGTACATGCCATTTTATGTATTTGTTCTACATGAAATACACGTGATGTGCAATGAACTTACAGCATGTTCATGCACTCATAATGCTCAAAAGTATCGAACATGTATATGTACACACACACACAAATGTAGATATTTGTGGGTTGGGAACTCGAACAGGAAAAGAGTTCTGTTCAAATTCCACCTTGGACATTGTATGTTATATTCTAGACTTGATATTGTACCCTTGGCAATAATGCCCTCGTCGCATCTGTAAAATTCAGATTGACATACGGGGCCTCGAGAGTCCTCCCGATTCTTATTCTGCCTGACATATGGGCCCAACTCTCTCATTCTCTCTCTCTCTTTCTCAACTCCACCAGTACAAAACTCATTCCCAGTTGTCCTCATCAGAAAAAAGGGACTCGAGACCGATCAGAGTAGCAAATATTAACTCAACTCTGTTCCAACATGTTCATTCTATTTGAATTATCTAGATATGCTCGCTTTTTATTTATCCTCTCCAACAGCAGCAGTAGCAGCAGCAGCAGCAGCAGCAGCAACAGCCCTCCATCATTTGCACCTTTTCAATGGCATATCAATTCCTCCTCTTACTAAAAAATTGTCCCTTCCAGTCACCATCAAAATCAAAGGCATCCCTTACAAACGAACACTCTGCTCATCCTCATCGTCATTTGATCTCCTCTATTAAACGGTAAACAACCTCATTCTCTACCACTTTTCATAATATCGTCATGCAGATTTCCAAGTGAAAGGCGATGAAACATGTCCATTTGAATTCTGAATAGCGAACCCGAACTGGACGTTATATAAATACATATCTGTATGCGTTTAGAATGTAGATGACGATGGTTACATTTACACGTGTTCATATTCCATATGAACAAAATGTGGGCTGGAAGTACTTGGAAGTTACGAAACGCAGTTACCCGATGTTCACATGTTCACAGGAGCCGAATGAAAGTTAGATGGAACTCGTCCGCTTGGTAAACTGGTAAATTTACTAATTTTATAGAGCAGGAACTGATATTGGTAAAAGAGTGAGGGAGAGAACGAGCGAGGGAAAGAGAGAGGCTGAGGCTGCTTCTGATAATGACTTGATACCTATATCTATATGTATTGCAAAGGGCTTGAGAAGGATGCGATGGAGGGAAAGAAAAAGAAAAAGAAGTAAAAAAAGGCGCATACATATTTCGTACATGTAGGAGCTTCTGGTGATATTGGTATTATTTCGGAGATGAAAGGGGGAAAAGAAGATGCAAGACTTGTACTAGAGAAGAAAAAGAAGAAAAAGACGAGGAAGAAAAGATGCAGTTTGTTCTAATCGTAAGGTTGTTTGATGTGATGTGATGTGTGTAGTATCGCGTGTAGATATAGCCTTTGGAAAATAGACAAGGTGAAATGGGAGAATTTATACATACAATATGATATATGAACAAAACAGAAGAGGACAGAAAGAAGAGAACAGTGTCTATGTCTATACTTCTATAGTCTATGGTATATTATATTGGAGTATGGAGTTGTGGATGTAGATTACTTGTATAGATTTTATGGACGGTGATGGGAAGTGCCTTGGCTTGCTAGACGGATTCGATGGAGGAGACAGGAGAGAGAGGGAGAGAGAGAGAGAAATAGAGAAATAGAGAAAGAGTCTCTAGCTATGTTAAATAGGACCCCTCCTGGCTATGAAGTCCTCTAAAGGCTGAAAAACTCTATTATTTTCGCATATATTAGAAATCGATTGCAATTCCAGCACCCGCTGGCCCACTTTACCCGAGGGATCCCAAGTAACAGCCAGCAAGAGAGAGAGAGAGCGCGCGATAGAGAAACAAACCCGGGTATTTCTTCTTACATTTTGTACACATGTCCCCGACCTTTTCTCATGTTCTCTGTTTTCTCTATTCATCTGCCTTCCAGCTTGCCTCTTCATCTCTCTCTCTCTCCCTTTCTTACTCTTCGTATTCACGACGAACTCTACTCTTACTTTATTAGTCGTTGGTTTGCTCACTCGTTGCCCATCTCTCTCACTCTCTTGCTCTCTCCATCTCTCGCTCTCGTTACATACTTGGTTTTCCCTCCTACATTTACACGACGATGGTTTCTCCATGCATTTATATGGACTCATTATAAACACCTCATTTACGAGCCATCGTCACTTTTATTACTCTCAATACTTTTTGCACGTATCTACACATAATGTCTGTCCTCTCCTGCATTTCGCATCAACGGGAAACTCTCCTCCTCCTCCAACTCCTCACTCTCTACAATCTACAATGTATTTAGTTAGAGTCTACATTCTACATTCTACTGATTCTACACTCCTCTTCAACTCACAGCCATTTCAGCCTCTCTCCATCCAAGTCCGTATAAACTTTATAGTATGTTCAAACTACGTTCATGTCCATGTACTTTACTCTCCGCCAACAACTCTCCCCCCCCCCAATTTATATAGCATTACATACATTTTTACTATTAGATTCACGCTTCCTGTACCCCAGGAAGCACTCCTATACTTCCAACCGAACCGAGACTTTGTAGACGAAACCAAACGCGAAACCGGTAGCAAAACTGAAACGTTCACATCTATTTTATGTACCTACACCTTGAGATTTTTTTATTAGATGTGCAACTCGGAGTGGATGACAATTCTCTCTCTGCCACGTCCATTCATTTAGTCTATGTGTGTGTGTGTGTGTGTGTGTGTACATATCGTATGAATGATTATTAGTAGTATGTGACTATGGAGCTTCTTCTTCTATAGTCTTTTATTAAAAGGCGGGGACGGGCGTAGAGTGAGAGTTTACGCAGACCGTTGTGTCATATGTTACCTCACAATTTACGTCCTTTTCATATTCATATGTACGTAGAAGTAGAAGCATGTGTCATGTGCCATGTGAACGGGTGTGGATGGACGCAAGTCTCTCTCTCTCTCCTGAGTTTGTGTGGAATATGTATGCATGTATGTAAAATATGTTATGTATGGAGGAGAGAAAGACGACGAAGACGATGACAGCAAAGTACTACCGTTTATAAATTCAAGCCTTCGTCGTATGGTGGCCAACCAAATGCGTCAAAGTCCTTTGGATCATCATCAACATAAACTTTAGTGGAAGAGAAGGCGAGTGTGGTGTAGGCAGAAGATCTATATTATTCTATATGCAGTGTGTCTCTGTATGTGTAGAGTCTTCCACTTCTACTTCTACTCAATGTAATCAGGCACATGTCCTCATCGTCCTCATCGTCGTCATAAGAAAATTGCTTCTTTTCTCTATCTCTTCATGCGTACGGAACAGAGTCAACAAGACAGTTTTATGCTCTTCCAGCTCAAGCATTAGAAAAAAGTCATGTTCTTCTCATTTCAACATTTTTTTTTCTCTCTCTCTTCATTTTCTCTTTCGTCTTTCGTCTTTCGTCTCCTTCCTCTCCTTCCTTTTCTTTTTTCTCTCTCTACATGTACAATCTACATATTCTACATCCACTCAACACCGTTTTCCACTCTATTCACATTTTCCTCGAGCAAAAAAAAAAAAAAAAAAATTTTTCTCTCTCTTTGGTGCTTGGTGAGGATTTTTGCTCAGATTATACACAAACTATTTTTTTTTCATGAATATTTTCGCAGCTTCCAATTTTCACATGCCCATGAGGTATTTCAGTTTGATTATTCGCATTCAACTATATTCTTTGGACAGTTACACGGACGCTGACTCGTGTAGAGTCGAGATGAGTTGACTGTTGAATGCTGCTGAAGTCAAACATTGTTGAATGAAATTCATTTCAGAATTTGAGCCAACCAACCAACCAACGAACTTAAACGAACTTCAACGAAGGAACATCATCATCAGGATGACATCAACAAAAACACATTTGTAATATCTTGCAGAGATTTTCCACGCCTTTCCAAAAATCCTAATGAAATTCCGATCAAGTTTCAAATTTGTAATTCAACATTTTACTTTATTTTTTATGGGATAATCCTAAACATAATACGTTTAACTATATATTATAGTTATCTGTGTAATCCTGTGACAGTCTACCTCTACACGATCTATATAATACTCACAATCCATGTTATTCCAGTTGAAATAACAAACCATGGAGACTTTCATTTGAAAGCGATACCAAAAATACCTACAAGCAGCATTTTCATTTGAGCTTATTTCCACAATTCACAATTCAATGGAATTACATATCTGTATATTTGTGTACGTGTCAATGATTTTTTTATACGTACACAGACCGGCAATCATACCCAATCACAATCACGCACACACACACACACAAACAAACACAAACAAATGATGTGTTTACAATGTGATGTATTGAGAAATTGGTTTATATCTCATCTCAACTTAGTCTCTCTGGCTACCCTTCAATTTGTTCAAGATATGTAATGTATGTAAGGACAGAGGACAGTCAAACAATTCACTTGCTTCATTTCATCATAGATATATATATATATATATATATCTGTATCCGTATCTGTATTGTGGGATAATCTCTGGCTTTCAGTATGAATTTGTGGCTATGATTTTCTAGGGCAAAGGTTACTAATTGGTTTGCCCCATCGCATCACAGATCATAGTCCCGCTTGCATTAGGTTGCGTTGCGTATATATGCAAGTGTCTTACGTGTATGCGTATGTCTATTCATTTTTAATATCGTTTATCGCGTATATTGCCACATGGACTCGTGCGTGTGTGTGTGTGTAATATTATATTTGGGTATTATTATTAGAAAGCAAACGACAATTCATTCCAGTTCAATTTACGAAATTAGGCAATAAACTAGAACATGAACATCCATTATCGCTTGTTGCTCAAATAATATATATATATATGAGGATGTGGATGGAAAAACAAGAGTCTTACTACTTTTCACTTTTTTGCATATTCTTATGTAGAAAGACATGGGCTATTTTATAGAAAATATTAGAAATTTTTAAAAAAATTGCAAATATTTTTAATTAATTTACAAACATTAGTTAAATTCAAACAAAATATATGATAATTTCCTTCTTGTGATTTTTCGAATTACGAAATCATTGAAAACGCCGTGGCGCGGAAGCGACCAAAAAGGAAAAGTCAAATATCTCGGCTTCAAGATCGACGTAAGACTCTTGTTTTTCTATCCACTTCTACATATACGTATATCTGTACACAGCTTATATATAAACACAAACACGAATGCGTTTGAACAGATACAGATATTGAGGGGGACTTTGAAGCATATTTAATGTGCGTATAATCGAATTGAATTGAGCGACACACGCACACACACACACACACACACACTCACACACTCACACACTAACTCTCTCACTCTCTCTCACTCACAATTCGAAACAAAAAGGTAAAGGAGAAAATTATGCGTGGATTATATAGGGCTTTTCCGCATCCGTATTTCGTGTCGGCGGAGAATCCTGGTCATGGGTTCACGCAAATTGGGTACTTTCCTCTCCCTTCCCCCCTTTTCCCCCTCCCTCAACTATCGTATTTACGGATGGCTCAATAGTTTCACTGTGAAAATCCTTCAAAGTCTGAGTTTTGAATATTCCTTACATTTTTTTATTGAAGAGAGCGAGAGAAAGAGAGAGAGAGAGAGAGAGAGAGAGAAATATGGGAAATATCTCGGAAGCTTCTCGAATGTATGATGGTTTGAAAGAGAGACTCCAGTAGTGTTTACAAGGTTTTTTTTTCTGCATCCAATGTTCGGACCACGTCTGGTGGCACCACAAACTCCAGGTAGAAACTCAGACCTGTTTTAACCGTCCAGGAATCTCATTGTCAGTCAAACGATTACAGAGTTCCTTAAATAGAACTGTTGAGCAATACAGAAATATATGAGGGAGAGGGAGTGTGTTGTGTTATGTGGTGTGTGAGTACACTGCGGATTGTGAGTACTGTGAGTAGTGGACTGGCAGACAATGCCAGTCAATTGGATACAAAAGGTCAGCTCTTTGTTCAATATTTGCATTTGTACTCTGACTCTGACTGGTGATGGTGTATAGAATAGAACTTGGAATTCAAATTCCTCCACTGGTTGAGCCAAACAGATAATGTGGGTATTTTCATTTATTATCGCTTGTGTAAGCACAAGTACAGATCGACGACTACACACAATCCACAATCCACAATACAGATACAGCAATAATACAGATACATATTTATAATATTATTGTAAAACCATTACATTTTTTTATTGTGCAGATTTCCACTTGGAATCCGAATGATGTAATACTTTTGTTTATGTGTCTTTGTGTGTGTGTGTTTGTTTGTTTGTAGTTTGTACCTATGCACTTGTGTGTACATATGTATGTGTGTGTGTAGGCTTCCAATTCTGTAATTACTTTTTAAAAATAAACATGTACGAGGCAATAAAAAAATGACATGTGGCTTTCACTCATTCATCCCATTTGACATTTGATATTTGAACAGACTAACCCAAGACGATACCACCAGTCAGCCAGTCAGCCAGCCAGCACAGTGACGAGCATCAAATTATTTAAATTCAAGTCTTTCCTTATGAAATTTTTATGTACAAGTAGAAACTCGCTTTTTTTATGGTCTTTTTTGTTTTGCTACCGGCACTGTCTGTACAGTGTACAGATATTTAAATATTCCGACTGTATTTGAGTAAATCACAAATGAATCACAAGGAATCAAGGAATAAGAAAAAGAAAGAAAGAAAGAAATCAAATGTGAGGAATTTAATGTCTGCATTTGTCTTGTCTAAATAAACTCGTATCTACGTCTCGATAAACATGTCCGATATTATTATACAGTAGAATAAAAAAAACATATGATCAAGTCATGACTAAATCTTGTTAGCATCACAAAAGGTGTTGGAATTCATCGTCTCTTTGTTTTGATGGGTCATGTTTCTGTCACAGGACAGGCGAAAAAGGTTGAAACAACAAGAAAAATGACTGCTACATTAAGACAGACAACTTTGTTTGAGCAAGGAGATGAAATAATGAAGAATTATCTAAGAAATGACATGAGGTCATAAAAAGGAAAAAACCGCATCAAAGTCATCACGATCAAAGTGTATCTCTACTCTTTATGAGTAGATGTATCACTTTACCCTTTTCATGTCCCCTTTCCTTTCTCTTGTCCTTGTCGTCCCAAACAACCACAACTCACAATAACACAAATAGTAAAAAAGCAAGCACAATGTCCTACACAATTTTGTGTTTTCCGTACATACAACAAAAGCTGAGGGAGCAAGTTGATATGGCGAGTGAGAATGATATTTCTCGCATTGATTGTTCCCCTGCTCATGTCATGTCATGTCATGTATCATGTATCATGTATTGGCATTGGCATTGGCATTGCTATATCGGAAATTGTATGGATGAAACGAAACATGGAGAGGAAAGTCCTCAATGGGGATTTGCATAGTGCCGAGCGAGAGCAAGTGTATGTAAAGTATGTATGCTGAACATGCGTTTAGGAATAATTGCTGTTTCGGTTGTCCCGATGCCAACACTCCTCGCATGAGTCGTATCGCATACAACAGGCAGAGAGAGCGAGAGAGAGAGAGAGAACTCGAAAAATTTGTCTGTCAAAGAATTTTTGATTTATGAACGAAATGATTGACATTCAACGTAAACAAATGGCCCCACTTCACCTAGACTAATTGATTTTTTAACTCGTACTCGGAGCTCCGTTCCCTCACTCACAAACTCACAATCAGTCACAACCACAACACAACAATGAGAAGAAAAGTCATAGTGGAAACAGGAACTTGTATGTAATGTAACAACTCGGTTGTTGGTTATGTAGGTTGAGTCTGGTCTTTTGTAGTATCATCACCCTGTGTACCTATTTATGTAGGTACACACACGTACACGTATATGTAGTTTCTCCGTGTATTTGTGTGTGTAGGTGATTGACTTACGATTTCAATCATTCCTCTCTACCATGTCCATGTGATAATATGTACATGTCTGCATATGGGTTATGAGTAGACAAGTCAGTCTGTCTATTTATCAAATATCCGCCATAGCTAATACATAACACTCTATGTAAAGTTATGTATTGAAGTTTGGGATGATCCCTTGTGTTTGTATTGTGGATGAGCTTTTGAAGCTTTGAAAGTTTGTGGGCAACAAACTTGGGACACATAAAAATACACACACACCATGCACCGCATATTTACACTTGTTCCAAAGTGAGTGATGCATGTGCATCGATAATTAAAGAGTGCATACAAATTGCTTATGCGTACTGCGTCTTCTCTCTGTCTGTCGCACTCTTTCTCTCTCCTGTGTGCCCCACATGATAGATAATTTTATGCATATTACAACTTTGAAGAGAGTGATCGTTGATCGTCTTTCTGAGTCAACATAAAACTCTATGAGCTCCGCTTCTACGCTTCTACAACACACACACACTCAACACATTCAAAAGTCGACACATCCACACAAACAAAAAATGATCCACGAGAAGTCTATTTTTTTGTGCATGTGTGTAAAGTTCCATGTTATGGAAAGTTCTAACAAGGAAATTCGTTTGCGATGAAATCAGTCAATCCGCACACTCATCACTCATTTTCAAATTCATTTCATTCGTCTACGATTCTCAATGGACTCTCCTGCCTCCACCATAGAAAAAAGTCCTTACAATAACAAAACAACACGAAGAACAAGAAAGGAAAAAAGAACGTGCGTGCCAGAATTAGAATGAGAGTGGAAATTGCAGTGCAGTCATTTCACTTTTATGCAATTTCCCCCCGTTTTTTTTATTCCAGCACAAAGTTTTCCTGATCGACTGGAAATTGATACAGAAATTCCGTGAAATCATTCATTCAAATGGAATATCTATTGATTGTCAATAGGTACTTGTGTGAGTTTTTTTGGGGAAAGGGAGAAGTGAAGTCCAATGTGAATGTGTTCAATTTTATACATATACAAGATGAGATTTTGATGCTGTTACTTTCCCACAGTGGATGTGGATCTTATTTACCAACTCGACGTCGGATTTCTACATTTGTGATGAAAATTATGATGATGACAATCCTCATCATCATCCTGTTGTCCCTCTCTTTCTCTGTCTCTCTCTCTCTCTCTCTCCAACATTAAAAACGGGCAACGGCGTGTTTGTTCCCGTCTGCTCGCTCATCGCTCTTGAGGAAATGTAGACATTTTCTGCGTTTGAGGACTTGTGTTTGTGTGTGAATATCGTGGGTTTTAATAATAATCATAATCATAAAATAAGGGACTAAATGATAGTTTTTTATGTTTCCGCCTGCGCTCCTAATCGTTCGTTTCGTGTGATAACTGGAGGCAACTCCACAGCCGTGCATTCGTTCGATCTTTATGGGCAATTTGTGCAAACCCAATGGAGGACGACGGAATTTGTATATGAATGTGTGTGTGTGCATGTGTCTGTCTCAGTCACATGCCTAGCCATTGTAATAATATGCATATACACATGTGTATTAGTACATTCTATCTTCTTCTATGGTATGTGTGAGACGATGATGTGATGCACCTTCCTCTTTCTCCCCCCAATTGACTATGCATGTGGAAAGGGAAATGTAAATGGAATTGTAGACAAGGATAAAGTACAAGTGAGCTCCGTTTATTAGGCAGATAGGGACTTGGTGCAGGAGAAGATTGTTGCGTCAGGACATTAAAACTTTGGGTAAGATACACCAACGAGATATCCCCAGTCCCTCGTTCGTTTCGTATACAGTTCCTGGTCTACTTTGTCCTATGTACCTATACATATACATCTACACTGTACATATACATACTTATCGTTATCGTTAGACCTCCTTTCTCATCATGAGTACAACTACAATGTATCGAATATTGAGTGACGGATACACATTTACACACATGAAAAAATGATATTTTTTTCTTCCCCCTGAAACGATACGGTAAATAATAATTTGCAACTGACTGTGACTATTCGACTATAGCGACTGGGGGCCGAAATATGTTGCAGAGGAAAAGGAAGGGACGAAGGGAGGATTACACACATTACTATTATTATTACTATTATATTATTATTGCCAATATACCTACAAGATGTAGCATAACATAAATAATACAGTGCTGTATAACGACATCTGAAATTTGTGGTGTGTACAGGCAGATAAATGTATAAATGTAATTCTTCTCGTGTAGAAATGCCATAGTTCCTGCCGTAGACACGTCGTCGACAGTGGACAGTCATCCAAGTCCACTCCCACATACATATCTGTCTGTACATGGGACTTGGGATGACGACATAGCAGCCACAGACCACAGACACAGGGGAAGAAAAGGAAGAATTCAGACATGGCTGAGATGAGATGAGTATTGAGTATTGAGGATGGAGAATGGAGGGAAACCCACAGTAGGATGTCCAGCTTGTGTACAAACGGACTAACAATAAGTAAAGATGCAGGCGGGCGTTGAACATGTTAAAATGACTCCAGCTACGTAACTCTCAAGCACCGTGAACATGTAAATATGTACATGGAAACTGTATGTAAGTACACAAAACACGGTTACAAAAAAAAAAAAGTAAAGCAAAGCGATTCTTCCGTGTCTGCTTGGATGCGTGTGTGGATGTGGATGTAAACTCTGTAAATCTAAGCGCTTAACATTCCAACAACCAGGATCCACAATCTAAAGTCTAAATGGTAAATGGAAATTGGGGAAATGTACGCAAGAGAGATGGAGAGAGAGAGAGAGGGAGAACAGAGAGATATGCATAAATAAATCTACACATATATACACACAACAGCCAACCAAGCAAGCAAACTCACATACTCACATACGGCACTGGTCTGAATTGTCTAAAAATGATTTTGACCCGAGAATCGACCTTTAACACTCATTGTACAAGCAGATGAGAAGACCAAGACGAAGACGTGGAGGTGAGTGGACAAAAAATTCTTCTTGGAAACTCTGCCAAGGGCCAAAAAAACGAAGAGAGAGACGGGAGTATCGGACACCTAGAGAGTTTTTGGGGTTTTGGGACAGTTGTAAAACACTGCAGGAGGCCTTTACACCACACCTTTGTTCTTTTCCGGCTAAAAATCCAGCAAAAATATTCAACTAGATAACTTTTCTCTCTCTCTCTCTCTCTCTCTCTCTCTTGTCTGTCGTCTATTGTGTGTCTTCTCAAAGGCTTTACACACTTCCATAGTTCTACATTCATCCATTATACACTCTCCTCATTATATCTGTACACAATAGATACACATTCACATATGTTGTAGTTGAAAAGTCTACGTCTATACTTCTGCTACACTCTTACCTCCTTTTTTTCTCTTATTACTCTAATTTGGATTTTCTTTTCCTTCCTTTGAAATCTCTCATCAATTCCATTTGACATCTTACCCAGTGACTAACCAGGTATTTTTAAAAACCCTCCAACTCTCTGAAACATTCTAAGAAATTGTCCTACTTTCCCCTAAAAGACTGCTGTAATTTGTACGAGTGAAACCATCATGATATTCTGAACAATTGAGAACTGTACAGATATACTTTTTAAATGGAACAAGTGTACAATTAATTATAAAAGACTTGTCCAATCCAATTCAATCCAATCGATTTGCTACAATAAATCCCAAATCTCATGTCGCTTTCTTTAATTCATAATGAATGAATATCGTAGGTTCCGACTGTCTACTGCGTACGATACATCTGATGGTGTTGATGTGTTGATGTGTAGACGAGTTGAAGAAAGGAGGAAAACAAAAAAATAAATAGTCCGCCGAAAGACATTTTACACATGATAATGAAATCAAAATAGAGACTCTTGCATTCGCTCTGTGACAAACATTTGTACTACATACGTTTTATTTCTCTATCAAATCAGAGGAGAACTGATGATGTCAATGAGCAGTGGTAAACTGAAGATAATAACTTAAGAGAGGGAGACAGACAGACAGACAGACGCACATTTCACATTTCAGATGGAGAGAATTCCAATTCGAATGTGGAGTATAGAATCAAACAGCATCAAACGATATGTACTAGTAGACAGTTTTTTTCTTCTTCTCTCACAGATAAATTTATCAGTAAATAAAACGATATGACTTGAACTTATAGGACAGAACCTGTAGACTCCACAAATATTACACACACAGAGAATAGAGACAAACAGACACCTGGTAGGATTTCATGTAGCCGAGACTATTTTCACAGTTTTCACATGCTGAGGTCAGTACACAGAAACCACTTGACATTCCTTTGTCCATTCCGTGTATCGTATGTACAGCATAAATACATAACAAATCAAACATGGATTTTGTTAAGAGGAAAGCAAGTGTCATTTAGCATGAAATGTACAGACCATTTGCCACATAAATCTGATACTCCACTTTTCCTTTGTTTATTTATGTCTTTGCCTAATTCTTCTAATACGTTTCCTCTCTCTCTCTCTCTTTCTCTCTCTCTCTCTTCTGTAACTTGATTTCCACTTTCTACAAGTCTAATTGTAAATTGTAAAAGCCGGTATAACATAGAAATAATTTCACAGGGCAATTTTTGATTCCGAGTTCATCATCACCAAAATCTGGTTTCTGGTTTGTAAAATTGTGTGTGGAAAATTTGGTACATATGTTTTTCGTACTGGTGGATAGCTCGAGATATTTTGTGTGTGTGTGTGTGTGTTTATGTTTATGTTTATGTTTGTGACTGATAGGAGTAGCCATGTTGGTCGGATCATATTATTATGGTAATCAAAAGTGGAGATCGAACCAAATTGAAGGATTCCTCCTGGAGATTATTGAAATCAAGTAGAGGAAGATTTCTCTCATATAGTTTTTTCTCGTGTGTGTACAGTGGACGATCCACGATCAAGTGTACTGCATAAATGTAATAAATATGTTTTGAAGTGATTTGATCGACGAGTTCACAGTATGAAATCTTGGGCCTCTTGGGTCAACAAGGTCTTCTTCCACATCCAAATGAATTGAACATCATATACCAACGTACATCAAGTCTCTCTCTTTCTCTCTCTCTCTCCTCTCTCTCTCTCTCTCTCTCTACCTCTCTCTCTATACCTCCTGCATTTATTTTTCTGCCTCTTTAACAAGCAAAGAACCTGGCTCTAGCTGAGTTGGAGTTCATTGGTCAGTCTTCCTCTCACTCTCTGTAGTCATCACTGAGAATCCATCTAATCATTCTTTTAAAACTTAAAAAGTGCCTGCTCATTTTATTTACAATTTAAAATGCTCAACTGAGCTCATCCTCCGAACACTCGACATACAATCCACTGCGGTAGATGTAAAACTTACCAGTTTTTCTCATTTCCCCCCCCCCCTCCCCTTTCTTCTTCTTCAGAGGGTATACAAAATAATTCATCGGCTCAATTTCCATTCTCAAACTCTCCACACGGCCTTCCAACTTGAATGGAAATGAGCGAGAGCAAATGAGAATCAAGAGAAGAAAAAAACGTCTCCGTTTGTCAATCATCCTGTTCATACGTGGTCCGCAAATTTTCTTCATTTACCCCCCTCCATTACATTACATTACATCACATTTCATTTCTATAATTTATTTAATATAGAGTTTCAGATAAACAATCTTTTTTATTATTACTATTACAAATATAAAAGTAAGGCACACAGTTTCTTCTTTTTTTTGGTAAGTTACTTACCTGTAAATTGGGCACTAATTTAGAATTGAGGGAAACACGTTCAATGTTGTCATTTCACGCTCATTTCATACGCAATTTCCATTGTTTTCACTGGAGCGTAAACTGATTCAGCTCATTTGTATCATCGCGGATTAACAAAGTCTAACAAAACACCCACTGTGACGATCACAGTTGTCTTTGGACGATCGACGATTGACAGTGGACGGACGAGAATGAACGACAGAGTGAATCACAAGAGTCTAACCACGGTTTGATTATCTCACAACACAAATTAGAAATTCCACGAGAAAGGTCAACGAAATGGAAACTTTTAATGGAATGATGCCAGCAGAAGGAGAAGGAGAAGCCGCAGACTCAGCAGCAGCAGGTGCATAATTGAATCGTAAACATGAAACGAAACAGTGAATGAAAAACCCGAATGACCATTAAAAATTTAAATGTGATACGTTTTTTCAATGTGATGGAATAGAATAGAATATTTCTATATGTTATGGACTCGCATTTGCATGTCATTTCGTATTTGTAATTTATATATCTGTAGAGCTTTCTTTTCTACAATTAAAAATTGAAAAAACTGCATAAATCAAAGCGTAAAGTACACAGAGTAGACGGGAAATATATATAAAAATATGAAGATTCCTCTTGTCATTCGATGTCTTGGAGAATTCGATTGTCAAAATCATTTGAGATTTCCACTACTCAAAATAGATAAATGTAAATCTGAATGGAGGTTCGCCAATGCAGACGTGCATGCAGAATATTGACAACTGATTTTTAAAATTTACAACATCATAAAACAGATGGACCGTGGAGAAAAATCCACAATCTCATTACTTTACTTACCACAACTTGCGCGGAGAGTTAGTTGAATTCCAAAGGGAAACGAAACTGCTTGCCATTGCCAGTAAATGCATTTTATTTTTAAGCACATTACATAATTTAATTGCACATTGCACCACTCACCTCAAATATGTAATTTGAGAACGATGAACTGCTCAAATCAGATACAGAAGTCAAATTGGAAAAGTATAGACAAAACAAACATGTGGATTTAATATGAACATCTTTTTCGTCACCATCATCCATCAATTGTCAATTGTCAATTGGCACTCGCATCTCTCCACATTCCTCTCGTTTTCCCTCATCCTGACTCAAACCAAAACTAAATGAGCCAATTTAATACAAATTAAACTAATGCTCATATATGCACGTATGTTTTTTTCTTCTTATCGTTAGCTTAGAGTTCAGAGGACCAAGACGACGCGACGACGAAGCACCTTGACATGCCCCCATGATGTGAGAATTGAATGTATTTTTATAAAAATGTAACGGCTAGAGGGTGGGGGAGAGGGGGGAAGTGGGGATTTAATAAAGAAACAACGATGTATTAATGAGAAGGAGCAATAGGAGTTAGTGGAAAAGGTAACGAGGAGGAGGAGATGGAAGGAAGCGTCAAGGGTTTTGGGTTAAGCCTACTTTTGTCCGTGCATGTTTGCCTTTCTCATATAAACCAAGGAATAAAAACTTGGGCGATAATGACACGACATGGATAGTCGCTCTCAACTCTCAACATGCATCTGTAATGCCCTGGATTATATGCACACGCAAACACATGGAAATACATAAATACACGCACTTATCTACATGTCGAATGTATACATATGCAGACTGCAGATACATATCTGTACATATAGGAAAGTTCCACACGACTGGAAGACTCATGAGAGAGAGTTTTCATGCAAAACCGCTAATCTGAAAATACTTTCCCGAATTATCCGCCTTTACGTTCAGTTTCAATCCTCCATCATGGTGCTCCTACTCCAACAACACCTAACACCTAACTTCTCATTCTCATTCTCATACTCATACACACACACACACACCCACACACACACACACCACTACCACAACTACCAAACAAACAACATGCTTAAGCTCCATCCACAGAGTTTACTTAACTTTCGCTCGATTCCATTTCATTTATGACCCACAATCACCAGCCAGCTGAGTGCTCGCATACGCTTACGCTCCGGGCTGTCATTCACACAATTTCCATGTCCAAACAAAACACACACACACACTTTTTTTGACTTTTTCTCATTGTCCTTCTCTTTCCACATCACATCCGTTTCCACCATTTTCATCGTCTATCATTTCTCAGTTTTTTTTTAATATTTCAGTATTTCTGACCAATTTAAAAAATTCAAGAGCAATTTCACCCACATATTTTCATTTTATTTATTATTTATGGAATGGATGCATTGAAACTTTGAGGCTGAATTTGGTAACTCGTAATTTGAGAAGCCCTTCAGAGAAGATTCATAGTTCATACCTATAAGTATAGTAAAAGAAATAGAGCTTTCTTATTCGTTCATCGTCTTGTGCAACTGCTACTGCTACTGCTGTTATTACATTACTGTTGATGTTGTGTTGATTCCAAGCTAATGAATAGTTAAATGGGGAGTGAGACTCGCGCGACGACTCGTTTGGGGTTCTCCTGTATAATTCAGTTTGACATGGGAGTTTATGAGGAGTTGTATTAAATCTGTGAAAATGAGCGGAATGTCATGCATATTTCTATACGATACTCGTAATAACCTTGTAGGAATGGGATGGAAAATGAAACTAGAACCTCTCACAGTCCGTCTCAGCCCATACAGATATGAATCCACTACCGTCATCGTCATCCCATTGCCTATTATTTACTATCATGAGTGATTGTGTAGTTTCTGTAGCCGTTGTTTTGTGTGTACAAAGAGCTTCGGCCTCTCATACGCTCAGACTTTCATGCCATCATGCCATGACATGGACATTAAATTAAAGTTTTTTTAGTTTGCATATATCGTATCATTTCTCATTAGAAACAAAATGTTGCACCTTGGACACGTTCTAACTTCAATAGCAATATCTTCTGTAGCCCTCACCCACAACCTCCATAATGACCACACTATTTTTTAGCTGTACATGGTTGAGTTGAGTCCAAACAACGTGACTTTTCACTTGCTCAAATCAACTGAAAAACACCAAAACGTGTGTAGTATCTGAATCTCTTTGGCACCTTTCAATCTCTTTCACCTTCCATATTGTTCCTTCCTTCGTGAAGATGATTCCAATATTTGAGATTCACATAACAAATTATCATGGTTATTGTTTTCCTGTGTGTACAATAGATATAGGTATGTATAATTCAGGCCAATTATCTTTATGGTGTCCGTCCGTCCATCCTGACGATTTTCATGTTCAAACGCATACTTACATTTTATGGACATCCATTTTCAAGTGTATATTCATTAAACTTATGAAGATTTTATCTGTTCTATTTCGTATAGGTCAGTTAACTTGACTTTTTTTTAATGGAAAATACTAAAAATACTTGAAGAATTTGTCTGTTTGGATGAGGAATTGATTGATGGGAACAATGGGAAGCTGACGTTATGGAAAAGGAATGTAAGGTATTGTAAAGTCAAAAGAGCGGAGGAAGGTTTTCTTTTAAAGATATAAATTATCTCGTTCTTTCTTTCTCACTGGTTCTCCTCCTGCATACGGAGACGGACGGGGAGAAATCTGGTTTCTCTAATAATTTCCCCATTTTCTTTAGTTTTTTTAGTTTTTCGGTTAAAGGTTGATGAGGGGGAATGAACACGTGTTCGTGTTACATTCCTTGGAAATTAAAACAAAAGGCCTTCCCACACAGGAAAGGACTCTCCTCATCATAATGTGACATCAACAGCCTAAGTAGGTGGCAAACATAAACTCATAAAGCCAAAAGACAAGTCTACAAACCCTTCAGTTTTTGTTTAGTACTTCAAAAAAAACAACAACAGCACAAGAGAAAGACTTGACGGTTGCTTTGTTTTTAGTGACTCTGTGAGAGGTTTTATGTGTCTAATAAATACTCAGAGTGCTTGTTCTCTCGCATAATTATTATGATTAGCCATTACCCTCTCTTTCTCTCTTTCTTTCTCTGTCTCTGTCTCTCCACATTTGACCACTCTGTGGTAATATACGGGAAACATAATGCACGCTGGCACATATTATACACATTTTAATGCTCAATAGTCATACAAGTTGCATACTTAAATTTTCAACATTTTGTATATTTTGAGTACATACAAATTCCCCTCACTCAAAAAAGTGGTGTTGCTTTACAAACTATATACAAGTCCCATTAAACTACTGCTTTTATGTTTGAAATATCGTCAAGCTTTTATATATATTCATCTCCAGAAACATACAGACTTTTCCTCGTCCTTTGTTTCTTATCCATTTACAATTTGCAATTTACACACATTGCCTTCTGCTTCCACACAAACGTTTTTTCTTGAAAAGTCTTCAACCAGTAGCAAAAACCATGTTTTAGTAAAGTGAAAAAATATGGCTCATATTCATTTTCCGTTAGGCTTTTATAGTGAGAAAATAACTGGGGGATCATTAAACTTGAGCAATAAGTATCTAGGAAATTGGAATAATTTCATTCACCGCTTCTTTTTCTACTATAGAAATATGAACAAGTTGTAACTTTGTGTCTGTCAGATTTTCACAAGTTGTCCAATAAAATGAGTATTTATTCGAGTTACTCGGTTTACCGTCATCATTAAATTTTGTAGCCACTTCCATTGTTTGACTTTGACCTGACTCCATTTTCTATATCTGTATTTGCTTTTATCCCTCATAATAATTAAAGTTCAGACAAGATTACCTACAACTAACTAACTAGCGTAATTATAACTGCTCTCAAATTATTATTACTTTACAGAACTTGCAAAAAACGAGTAATTTTTTCCCTTAGATTTTCAAAGATCACATCGTCGTCGTTGTTAAGCTCTAGCTGTAAAATTTTGACAATGTAATAGTAAAAATAAAAATAACAATCATAATTTTAGGCGTACATTTCTGAGGATGGGTTAACTGTTTTTGAATGTGGATTTGGAGCAAGAGCAAACTGATGACTGACTGCCGAGTTAATTAAGTTAATAAATAATAAATGGAATATCAATTTCCTGAGGAAATCCGTGTCGAAAGAAGAATTCAAATAGTCTACAATTATTTTTGTGTATGGTGGTGTATATGAAAAAGGAGAAATATATATCTGTAATATCTGTATGTCGGCTTTCAAAAAAAGATCCTCCCATTTCTAGCCCTTTTCCCAAAAAATGAATTACCTACATGTCCATAGTGAAAAAATTAATGGCCTTTTCCTTACTGCTCCTTTATTTCCTCTTTACTCTTTATCTACCATTCAAATGATAATGATGAACACACTAAATAAAAACTTTGACATTCTTATACAAAACAACTAAACAAAACTAAACAATTTCTTCAAATCCAAGTTCACATTTTACAGCAAGAACAAGGAAGTACTAAAAAAAGAGTCGTAACATCTGTTGGCTTAAATTTTTCAATGAAGTTTTACTAGTATTTAAAACAAAAAAATGTTTACAGTCTATAAATGAAAGTTTCCCATGCACCTTAAAAGAGCGTCTGAAATGTTTATTTTTATATTAAAATGAAAAAAAAACAAGAAGAGTTGGAAAGGAAATTGGTGAGGACAGAGTAAATGTATGGATAATCAAAGGATGTGGAGGATGGAAGATGTGACGAGTTGAATTTCTGTTGTTGAAAGGAGAATTACACACTTGGAGTCGACCGACTATGATGATGATGACGAAAACAGAGGATGAGGATGAGGATAAGAATGAGAGTGTGGGCTGTTTGTAGGTGCGTTACAAGTTAAAATGCATCTCCATAAAATAAAATACAATAAAATAACATGTAAGTACTAACATTTCATGTGGAAAAGACTAAAGAGAGTAAAACAAAAACGGATAACTAGAAAATATTAAAGGGGAAAAGAAGGACTTTTTAACCATTCATTATCACTTCGGGGGGGCCTGATAGGAAAAGTAATGGATGTAGAGACTTTTTTTTGTGGCGTTTTTACAAAAATCAGATGGCAGAGACAGAAGAGCGAGTGAGCAGGCAGGTAGAGGCAGAGGCAGCCAGGAGAACACCTACGGAGGAGATGGCTGAAAACGAAAGGCTGCAAATCAACTCAGGAGCCAGTAAAAGCAACCAAGGACCAGTAACAGAAGCAGCAGATAAAACACCATTCCAAGACATAGAATAGAGCAACAGTGACCAAATCAAGTGAAGGAAGTCAACTCAACTCCAGTCGGAGGAGGAGAAAAATCCCTTTGGTCGTCAAGCAAGTTTTATCCTCATTTAGGCGACTCTGACTACTCATAATCACCCAAAACTTGAGACTCTCTCGAGCATTATTCGCATCACAATAGATTATCATGAAAAGTCCACACACACACACACATATATATATATAGATATGTATATATAAAATATATGATATAACTCACAACTCACCAGCGTACATTTATCTTTTTGCACTTTCCAAAAAGACATGACACGAGGTGAAGGTCTTTGTCATTCCTCTTTTTCCACAGACACACACACTTTTACTCCGATTCCTCAAACTACTCAAAGAAACCACAAGAGACAAGAGACACACAGGGACAGGAAAAGAGAGCGAGAGAAATTTTTTGCTATATAAGTCCATCCATGAGTTCATGTCCATTTCCATGTCTGTTCTGTCTATGTGTGTAGATGAAAAGGGGCAATGTGTCTGACTCCGTCGTCGTCATCGGAGGAGTTTTTCTGACCCCTAGAGTGAAATGGTTGTTCCAGCGGCGAGCGGCGGCGCATATACAGATGTCAAAAACAGGAGAGAGAGAGTGAGAGAGAGAGAGAAATACGTGAAAAACGATTGGGGTGGGGTTCTCACATTCGTACATGGAATTGCCTGCATCTACATATGAAGCAGCACACACAAGCAAAATGTACATGTGTGGGTACAGTACAGCCTGATGATATCTATGGACATTTGCTTTAGTTTCAGTTCTCAACATGTGATGTGTACATGCCGAGTTTGGTTCCTCTTCTTTTCGGTTTCCTTTCTCTCTCTCTCTCTCTCTCTCTCTCTCTCTCTCTCTCTCTCTCTCTCTCTCTCTCTCTCTCTCTCTCTTTCTCCCATCACATGCCATGAGCTCAACTCTTTCCTTCTCTCACTCTCTCGCTCTGTCTGTAAAAACGTAGTGGGAGCAGTAGCAGTCGTGAGCATGTGGATATGACAAAGAAATCCTCATGTACTGTTTGCATGTTGACTGTCTGTGAGGATGCCCACTCCACGTTGGCAAATACCATAGTTCGGGACCAAGACGAGGACGAAGGCGAGACGAGGACAAGGACAAGGAGTAGAGACCATCAACAGATTGGGGGATTGGGGGGAACTAACCAGAACCAGGAAAAAAAGCACATGAAAAATTTACAATTTGCTCGATCCGATTGCTCGGCACACGTTCCAAAGGCAGGGGATCATTTAAAAAGGAATCGGGACTGCATTTTCACTGCCTCCGCTTTTGTACGCTGTTGACCGTGTTGTGTTGACACAACGATGAGTCGAGAGAGAGAGAATGAGAGACTTGCAAACAGAGAACATGTAGTCAAAATTCAAATACAAATACACATAATCATAATCAAGACCTATCTCTGCAGTAGTCTGCACAGCCCCTTCCTCTTCAATTCCTAATGAATCTTTTTTTCCCTTATCTCTTTCTCTCGTTCTCTCTCTATCCTTTTTTCCCTTTTCCTGTTGTTCCCATTCCCGACTCCCAACTTATACAGCACGGCATTTACATACTGATTTTTATATTAGTCTCATCAACATTTAGTATTTGAATTTGAATTCTTGATAAGAATCTTCCCAGTTTTTTCTCGTCTTCTTCTTCGCCTTCTTTTCTCCATCCCATCAAGTTTTTTGGCCTACAGCCTGACTACAAATACACAACTAGAAATTACTATGAAACGAGACTGAGGTTAAACATTAAACACAGCCCGAGAACTCCTGACGACTACCAATATTTGAGTGAGTTGAACTGCGTCTCCTCACCACACCACACAATACACAATACAATACAAAACAAAACAGGTAAAATCCATGAACGTGAACGTGAATGTTTTGTGCAGACACTTAAATTCTGTTTGGATAAAGAAGGGAAAACCATGGCACACGACGGACGACGGACATTCGTTTGTTCATATCGTATACGTTCGTACTTAATTCTATAATTCTCTAGCCACATCATTTATCTGTCTGTGGACATAAAACAAGTTGAATGGGGGAAAATGTCATAGTGTGAAACTGGATAATAATTTGAAAGTTTAGTGGCCGGTTAAACTGTGTGCAGCTCCAACTTGAGCTCCAATAACACAGCCAAGATGAACTATAGAAAAAGTTTTTATTATTCTTTTCTTCTTGGAGCTCTCTGTACGTATGACTTTTAGGTGGATTGAGAACTCTCGTGCCGCTCAAAATCTCAAGGGATGATGATGATGACGACTGAAACGACTGAGACGAAAGAGCCAGAACGATTGCATAAAGATACGATATAGCCAGAAGAGTACACACAAGTTTTTCATTATTCAAATGCTGATAGGATACAGGGAGAGACAGACAGAGAGAGAGAGAGAGAGATGTGGAGATGTATTTTTGTACACTTTGAAATCCTCATAAGGTAAGTTAATAAATTCGAGCAATTTCCTTGGTTGTGTTCATGGGTTTAAATGGGATGGCCTATAAATAAACATTTGGTGGGTTGAACATTGAAGGAAAAACGAAAAAGCAAAAATTCAGACATAAAATTCGAGTGAAGACTAATAGGAGAGAGAGAGAGAGAGAGAGAGAGAGAGAGAGAGAGAAAGAGAGAGAGACTGCATGGGGTCTTCACGGACAAAAGTGAGGCCCTCGACCAAAACAAAAATGTAAGTACTGCATTTTGTGTGTTTGTGTCCATCTCTCTCCTCTTCTCTCCTCTCTATCTGTAGTTCTGTAGTTCTGTAGTTGCTTGACTTGTACACGTATTTATATATACAAATGTGTACAAGCTCACTCACTCACTCACACATATGGGGATGTTCTGTATTGTGTATGTATCGTAGGCGAGATTGGAAGAAGAAGAAGAAGTGACGTGAAAAACTAAAACTACCTGGCTCAAGCTTCACACAAGTCCAAAGCAAGTTTAACTCTGACGGACGCGGACTCGTTCTCGTTCGTACTCATGTTGTTTGTAGCCTTTAATACATTTATCCTCCTGAACCCATGTTCATCTTGTCCCAAAGTCCAGTCCAGTCGAGTCCACATCCCGATGCGATGGGCTCCTGCTTCTTTCCTCGCTTGTTCCAAGGTGTTCCACGACTCATGTTTTTCTCCTCTTTACTACTTCTCCCCTTCCGAATCGAATCGAATCTTGCTCTCCGTCCTTTGTATATGTACTCATCGTAAATATGTGGGCAACGTCTCAACTGAACAGTTGGTTGTTGGGAGTTGAAGCTTCTTCTTTACCTTTCCTCATCGTCAGTATGTGCGTGTGTGTGTGTGGATTCATTTAAAGATGCATGGGACAGGAGGAAAGTACTTTAGTACTTTTTCTATCCCAAACTCTTACCGCAAGTATATTAACTCTCTTGAGAGAGAGAGAGAGAGTCAAAGAGTCAAAGAAGGGACGAGAATATATATACTAGTTAAGTATCTCCGGATCAAGGCTTGGAGAACGTTAAAAAAAAGGTTGTAGGATATGTAAAAAATGAAGGGAAAGGGTACTTGAGCCATATGCATTTACAAATGATACTTTGAGGTTTTTTTTAGACTCATCGTCAAACGTCCATGTAGAAGTAGAAACTCGTCTAATGGGGAAATCTGTACCATGGGCATAAAAATATCTTGAGAATCTTGAGATGGATATCCCATATGAAATATTACATTACACACATGTAGAATGTAGACGCACACATTACCTTCCCGTAACATACATGCTAAAAATGAATGTGGTTGTTTTTATTTTATTGTCTCTATATCACTTGAGGTTGAGTGTTGGAGTTGTGGTGTAGAGGAAGGCAGGGAAAACATCATCGAGTTATAAGAGAACATGGATTTTTTCCCATTCTTTCCCTTCTCTATTCATGTATATGTATCTTGTGGCATATTCATGTTCATGTTCATGTTGTTCATGTCCAGAAATATTTCGGTTGATGTGTACCGGCGTGCGAATTTATGGTTGTTCCGTCGTTAAAATATTTTTTAACGATTACCCAGGTGCGAGCAGCACGCTCGAAATGAAGACCAACAGGGGCAAAGGGTCAAAACTTTTCATTATCTTCCAACTTGACTCACTCATTACACGGAATTCCTTAGTGGGAACCCTCTTTCAATTTGACACTCATTTTCCTCCTCTTCCCCCCCCCCCCCCCCTCGTCCTCCTCCTCTTCCTCCTCTTCCTCCTCCTTCTCCTCTAACTCTTTTATACCTATTTATATACAGTTCCTTCAACAATGCACAGCAGCATTTTCAATTTGTATTCAAATCCTCTATGAACTCACAATCCGACCTTAAACAACCGTGAATATCTGGCATCTGTACATATTATAATTATTATATGTATACGAGTGAAAAGAAAAGAAATCAATTTGATTTTAATTCTTCACTCTGCTGCATCGCATCCATGCATATAGTGGAAGCCTGGAGGTGGATGAATGAAAATGATACGTCAAATAATGATTTAATAAAGAACTTAAAATCCATGCAGAGAAAAATGAGGGATGATAAATGTAAAGAAAATTGCAAATGATTCGTCGAATAGATCATGTCCATTTAATGTGTTCAATTCAACTTGAAGATTCTCTCTATATCTTACGTGTAAAATTTATAGTTATGCATTTATTTCAATTTTATTCGCTATGTGGATTCTAATTCAAGTTGGTTGGCTATCTGCTATCGAACTACTTAGCTGCAGGTATATTTTGTGTGCTGGGGATGATGCGATGATGGTGTGGAGTTGAAAGTAATTAGGTCATTGTCCATTTGTAAATGTGAAGGTTTTTTGGTTGGGAAACGCTTTTGGGAGTCCCTCACTCCTCGGTTTTTGTTTGTTGTCAGGAGTGAGGAGGATCGTAGAAGCAGGAGTTGCAGGAGCAACAACGGATGAATCGGCATAACAATAACAATAATATTAATACACATTACGCGCTGGTCGCAATGGAGTTGGTTGAAGAGGAACAAGTTCACCCGTGAGGATGCTCAAAGGTGCTGTTGAATGCCGCAGACAAATGGACAAATGGCAATCCGTTGCAGTTACTCAGGGGGTAAACTTCTAACGCCGACGACCAAGTCATCCCGCTGGCTCACTTCAAGGGTCTTCGTACCCGCATCCATTATTCCCCCAACAACCAAACTCTCCACCATCTCATCTCTTATGTCTAATCACTCATCATGATCATCATGATGAGACATATCTTTTAAAAACAAGACCACGAGTCACCACAAACCAACTTCATCTCTCCTTCTTATACTATGTACAGATAGTTATCATATCATATCATTCATATCTGTAAAAATCCCCATTACTTTTCCTATACTTATTCCCATTGCATTTCTTCCTGACTACAAGCAATTTTCCCTAATAATTTCCTATTCTTCTCTTCTTTCTTCTCGTTCATCTCAATAATATAAACTGAATTTCCCTTGTCAATATTTGAATGTACTTTACACTTGACCATGGTTTTGGGGGGGGGGAACTAATGGGAACGTGGAGAGCTCATGGGTTTTTGATACTGGTGATGACAAATCTCAAGTCGTCGAGGGTGAACAGTAAATCAAAAAGTGACTATGCAGGTAAAGGAGAATGAGAATGAGAGAGAAGAGAGAACACAGATGAATCTCGTGTAGGCAAAGAGAGAGAAATAGAAAATAGTTGGTTGTATAGTTGTAGTTGTAATCCAATTGTGTCTGGTGTATAGGAAACCATTATGACACCCACAGAGAAGACAGAAGGGTTCTCTCTCTCTCTCTCTCGATCTCGTCCAACATACAAAAATCCACAATACATGAAAACACGAGTGTGTACAACATTCAATGGATTTCCAAGGGAAACAGAGAGAGAGAGAGAATAAGCAAATATACATTGAACATCGCTCACAACCTGTTACTCACACACACATAGAGAGAGAGAGAGAGAGAGAGAGAGAGAAAGGGTGAGAGACTCGTCAGAGAGTCTGATCGGAGATGGAGGAGGAAAGAGGAGGAGGAGGATGGATGGAAAGATCCACGATCTACTTGAGCTCTGCTTTTCCATCGGATGTCAAAAACATACAAAGTAGGAATTTTGGCGAGGATTCTCTTGTAGATTTGTTCAAAAGGAGAATAGAGCGATAGAGAGAGAAATGGAGAGAGATGAGAGTTTGAAGGTGAATTGGAGAATGGAGAATGTACAGAAAGAGAGAGAGAGAGTCCCAAGTGGGATACCCCTCCTGCCGGTTACCTCCTGTGGAGGAACTGGGAGCGTATACAACAATAGAAAAAGTATAGCAACTTCTCTCCGTTTTCGTATTGTTGCTTTTCATTATTACTAGTACAGGGAGAAGCAGAGAGAGAGAGAGAGACCTAACGGGGGAATTCTCCCCACTTTGCATTTCAAATTTGAAAGAACCCCTTGAATTACAATGAAAAGTTCAACGTAAGGGTTAAACGATATTCAAAACTATCAAAGCTAGCTCTATATTGCGTATATTTCATCTCTACACAACTGACATTTAACTCACACACAGACTCGTACACCCTCAGTTTATTCTTAACAAACAATCTTCGTTTTTCTCTCCCTGTACAAACTTCTTGTGGAGAATAATAGCAGAAAATGGTTATTGAACCATTGATATTCTTTGATCTATTCATCTATCCATCTTCCCTATCGTATTCATCCATCCATCCATCCATCCATCCATCCATTGCTGATTCCACTGTGCGGAGGAACGCGAGCCCCTGACTCGCCCAAATCCTCTAATAAATTACCCAAGAATCGATGAGGAATCAGTCATGATATCACTTTTATCTCTCTCTTTCTCTCTCTCTCCTCTCTTTCGCTGTCTCTCCCATCCCATCTCAACACAACACCCACGTCATCCTCTCAAAAATCTTCTCACATTTCCATTTCCGATTTCAGACTAAAAAACACATACATACAAACACACACGCAGAGAGAGTATCATTCCTATTTGCAATCAAAAATGTAAATTCATTCATGCATGGACGTACCTACACAACTACACACATAACTAACTACAACTACACACTACAGTTCACTACACTCACACGTATCTGCATTTATGTAATGTAGGCTCATTTACATTATGAAAAAAGTTGACTTTTTACCATATTGACTGACTGACTGAATGTAAGTGACTGAATCGAGCCCATGAGTTTGATGAAGGATTTCAACATTCAATCCTTGTCGAGCTGTATCGAATTATCCGTAAATTATCCCAAATTTAAAGGATGATTCTTCTTCGAAAAAGATGAAGGGAGGGAAAAATTTGTATAGTTTGTGTTAGGTACATACCTATTTAATTTAATGGGGGGAGGGCGAGGGCGAAGGGAATATCTGGAATACCGTTATTAGGTGTTGAGTGCTGGAAGAGGATCCGTTTGATTAATATTAATAATACGAGACTCAATCGATCTGTTGTTGGTTGGTTAATAATCAGATGAATTTCGTTTTTGGATTTTATATACAGACCAAAAACTGTGGGGAAATGGGGACGATGAGAAGATTAATATCCCAAGAGTAATACACAGACAGAGAATGTGTGTGTAACCAAATATACCGTACACAAAACAGAAGGAAGGATTGTTAAGTGTAGATTTTTGGTTAAGGATCGAAGCAAGTGTATCTGTCTGTTCTGTATTCTGTATGTATTTTGTATTGTAATATTCTGAGGTAGCTGAGAATATTAAGGGAAAACCACAGTGAGCCGGAGGTAGAAGTTACAATTAGAAGGGACATGGGGCTACCAAATACCAAACTGTACCAAACTACCAACACACAGAGAGTTTCCCATTCATTCACTAGATACGCTTCATCATCATATAAAAAGAATCCAGTTTACTTTGTTCACCGTCATCCTCATCATGATAATATTCCCAATAATAATAACGTTATTATACCATAAAAAGTATGAGACGGAATATCGGAATACGTGTACTCATGTACTCGTACTCGTCACTTGTATTTATCTGTATGTATATCGAGGAGGACCAAAGGGGAAAATATTACAAACTACAGACTTCAATGTTCTCTCTGTTTATCAGGAGAATAAATAGAGAAAAAGCGAGACTAAAAACGGACGTGGAGTTGAATTTGATGGTTGAATTTGGGGAAAGCTGACAAGGTGCTGGAAATAGTTGCAGGTGCAGCCAATTAATTATGCATCTACATATAAAAGTCGCCTGTCACTTCTCTATTTTGCTTTGTGTCAACAATTCTCTCTCTCTCTTTCTCGCTCTCGCTCTTTCTCCTTTGTCCTTCCTCCTTTCTCTTCACCACAAACAACAAACCACAACCACCTTTTGTCCTCCACTCTTTTTTTATTCCCGTTCTCTCTCTCTCTCTCTCTCAGTCTGGTGACTTTCTGACTTCACGACTTTCTCCGTGTATTCAACTACGATATTTCTATAGCCATGGCTCTCAACTCCCAACGCTCAACACTTCACAGTCCACATCGTCATCATGTTTTTTTTAATTCCATGTGGACTCCTTAGAAGGCTCTAGAGTTTCTTTTTCTTTCTTTCTTTCTTTCTGGTTTTCCCGTGTCGATCTTGTATACTATTCAATCAAAATCATTTTTCAAGTTGAAATATTCAGGAAACACAATTATTCGTCCGTGTTTGTTTCTAAACTGTACCTTTTTTTTGTACTTTATATTTCGTCCTGACCATATTTCTGTTTCTGCTCCACTGGAAAAAATCTACATAAATATTCAAAGTGTGTCCAACAGTCCAATCTGTCTAGTACGTTGCAGCTACACACACATTTTTATCCACTCTCATTCTAATAATTACCAGCTTGAATGTTGAATGTTGAAACTCGTCAAGGTTTCCAGATTAAGATGGATTTGCACGTATGTATTTTGATTTATTACATAGCGGTTGAATTTTTTATGAATCGAATCAGGATTTTTTTTCTTCCATTATTAAATTTCTTTTGTAATGTTACTAATACTAATACATGTGGAAAGGAACAATGGGATTTGGTAGGGAATGAGAAGGATTTAACGAGTTGGTGATGAAGTTGATGAGATCCGGATTTGGATTTGGATTCGAAATCGGATATTTAATTGAGCAAGTGAGGAAATAAAACTCGGGGATTCTTTTTTTTATTTTTTTCGTTTTGAGAAAGAAATTGGATAAAGCGAGGGAAGAAAATGAGAGAGAGCGAGAGAATGAAAAAAAAATGTGGGGACAAAAATTGTGTGTTGTGGATCGAGGTACAAGTTAAGGGATATTTAAGTAAGTAAGAGTGGCTGTAATGAATCGGGGATTCCGTTTACGTCCCAAACACACGCAAGATCATGGATAATTCATAGAGATTCGATTCAGAAAATCTCCCAAAAATTTTGAGGATGGATCCGCATGAGAGAGAGAGAGATGCATCGAATGTACGAACCCCTACAATCATTCACCCGCTCGTTGCTCTTTTCCTCTCTGTGATGATGTAATTTCAAACCATTAATTAATAATTCATTGCATGAGTAGACTCATTCTTTATTCTCTACCTCCTGCACCGTCCACCGAGTCCACTTCCCTTTACGCACAGTCACCCAACACGCGCATACATATTGCATACACACACACAGATACATTCCCTCTCTCTCTCTCTGTCTCTCTCTCTGTCTCTGTACATCCATCGATAACATGAAACCAAATTGAAAACTACTCCAAAATCCAAAACTTTCAATTCCAAATTGGAATTCGGGTCTTGAACTCTCGCTCTCCTTTTCATTTCGTCTCGGTTTCCGTTTCCTATAGAAGAACGCTCAATCTCAATGCTGTAGCCCAAAAAAAAATGGGAATGAACAAACATACATATTACATGAATTCATCATTACAATCCGTCATGCTCACTTAATTCAAATCCCATGAAAAAAACAGCTAAAGCAACAGCGACCGAATCCCAATTCAGAATTTCAGAATTCACGATCAAATTTCTTTCGTACACTGTCCGTCCTCAATTCAGAATTACTTTGTCTTCTTGTATGTAAATATAGGCAAAATGGTAAAAACTGGGATTTGCCTATTGAAAATGATTTAATTTTGTGATGATGGCAATGAAATATATATTGAATTTGAATGTAAAGAGAAATACAAAATGATTCAGATAAACTATATATAAAGGGAATCTCATCTCAACTAGACTCCCATCTGATTACCAAAACACATATTATGGAGTAATTTTGTTTGTACAGTACATACAAATGTCCATGTGTCTGTGAGTCCGTGTGCAATTGAAGGAAGGGGAATGAATGTTTTTCACAATGCAATGTGGGAGTATTTATGTATTTATGTAGGTACAACTTTGAATGTATAATGCACGGAGAAATGAATCCGTCCGAGTCTGAAGCAAAAGGTCATACATTGACCAATTTTCTCCAAGGTATACAGATAGAGTAGCAGGACATTCAGCGTTCGCCGCCGACATAACAAACGTATCGTAAATTACACATATCCTCCCTGCTCTGTCTCTCGATCGCTCATTCTCTCTTTCTCTTTGTGTATAGTCATAGTCGTCCACCCACACGCAATGTTTTCTCTTATCGCGTGCTCTTTCATCAATTTTCGGGGAGAAAAAGGATATTTTCGGGTGAAGCATTTGGAGAATTTCTCAGTCGAGTTTCATCGTCATCCCTTGTGCTGCTTGCTTCCTCCTCGTTCGTTCGTTCCCATGTGTGTTCAAGCAGCTTGTGTGTGTGACTGTGTGTAAGAGGAGACCGACCTTCCCATGTCATTCATTCAAAAATTATGTAGTCAGCGGCTGTCTTGTTTCTTTTCACCTTCCCTCCATCGTTTATCCTTCCCTTTCTCCACATCCTGTTTCCTTGCTTGCTGGACATTGTCGTTGTCCTTTCCATGCGAATCTTGTCATGCAATTCCCAACGCACTACAATTGCAACCAGTTTTTTTTTCTCCCAAGCTCGCTTTCATCATTCATGAAATGCAGTCCATTCCATTTCCCATCTCATTCTTCTCCATTTTCATTTTCCATTTCCCAACTAAAAAGACGGCCCAGTTTACTCCTTTTATTATTTGGATGCACATTGAATTTTGCAACAGAAAACAAATTCGGCAAGAAGTACAGATATTAGTGAGTGAGTCTCGTCTTTAATGTGCTTGTATGATAAAGGCCTATGATAAACTGAAGGGGTGAAAAATACAATAGGAAATTGAATGAGTGTGTCAACAGAGCAGGAGTTGCTTTCATTCAATTTTTTTACCCTTTTTTTTAATCTCTCTCCTCTTGTCAGAGTCAGATAAAGCAAAACAGCTCGTGTGTATTTTTAGACCAGGTTCCTATATTTGTACAGGTTCAAGTTTCATTTAATAATTTATCTGTATTGAAAGGAACGAGGTTTATCAAATTATAGTAAACGGTCCTCCTTTTTTTTCTTGTCTTTGGATTGAGCCAAGAGAATCTGTGAGAGATGAAGAAAGGGGTTTGAGTTTACTAACACACATTGGAGAATGCATCCATGTGTGTGTGATTGTTTGTACTGATAAAATCTGTATTTTTTCTAGTTTTTTTCTAGGTAGATTGAAGACGACTCATTGTTGCCACATAATGTTGATAATAAATGTTGTAATGGATGAGCAAAAAAAAAAAAAATAATAATAAATATTGGTGTTGGTGTTTGGGTGTCTCAAGTCAATTCAAAGATTGGAGACGAATTGTTCTGGCTGTTTCTACTCAAATAAAGCCAACTCGATGCTTACAATTTTCACATTCACCTGTGTGGACGAGAATTAAACGTAGCTAAATGGAGAAGAGTGAATTTAAAAAGTGTCGGTCGGTGTTTTGAGTTTGACTTTTGAAACTTGAACTGGATGTTCGTTCACATGTGTGTTGTCTTGTGTATTAGTTGTGGTTTTGTGTAGTGTGTCGAGAGAGTAGAAAAAGAAGGAGAGAGAGAGAGACAGAGAGAAAGAGAGAGAGAGAGAGTGGTTTTGGAGTTTGACTATTTCATTGTACTGTGAAGCAGTAGCTGTCAATCAAACAGTGCCGAGTTGTATTTAGATTAATTTTCTTTTCTATCGCGTAGTGAGACAAAAAAACTCTTTAATTAACTCTGGAATGCTGAGGTTGAGGACGCACTCGAGTACTCGAGAAACTGGGCTTATCTCAACCCACCAACCAAACCAAACCAACCAAGGAACGAACCACCAACATTTGTATTTTGTACATGCAACCAGAAGGTTCGGAGATAGTACTTTTCCCTCGCTCGCTCGCTCTTCGTCTGTTTCTGTGATCCTGTCTGCTTCAAAATCATATTCAGAATCAGAATGAGAATGAGAATGAGAATGAGAGTCTGCAGTCAAGTAGCTCGCTTCATAACAACAACACAACAGTGCAGCAGCAGCAGCCGCAGCACAGCACAGCACAGCATCATCAACAACAACAAAAACAACAAAACACACACTCTCGCTTCTTCATCCTTCAATCTGATTTCTTTTGGTTTCTCAAGTCCAAAAAACTTTATCAGAATTTCTAAATAGATTTGCCCATAGTTTGAAGGATATATTTCTTCACATCTCATTTCTGTACGTACACTGTTAAATTCCCAATATTGTTGACATTCTCTGCATTTCAAAGTCATTTCAAGTCTCAAATTCCAAATTCCAAAATGCTGACTGAACATTGCTAAAGAAATACGAAATACATACGAAATAACTAAATACAGACGACAGATATCAAGTTGTGATTACGCATGCCAAATTCACACTTCACACTCCTTTTCATTTTTTGTAGGTTTTTACACTGTGAATGAGTCGAGAGAGATGAGGATTTTGCAATTTCTCGGCCAAATGAAAGGAAAATCATGAAAATCATGTCGAAAAATAGTATAGATAAATCAAGAGTTACGTAAGAGACACGCCAGACATAGAGAACAGCCAAAAACGCTCTCTTTCTCTCTGTCTTTCTCTCTCTCGCTATATTCAGCCCGAAACTATGGGTTAAAAAACTAAAGCGTATCTGTATAGAATACCAAAAAAATTCATGTCTCGTCCAAACTGCTCCACACATTACACATACACACAAGCACATCCATCCGTAAGAGTGTCCCTCGGAGCCTTGGAGGGAATCAAGACGGATTGGAAATAATGGTTTCTCTCTCTCTCTCTCTCTCTGCCGACTGGCTCTAGTCCTGTATGTACCTACAACCAAGTATGGAACCCAAACTTCGTGATTTTGATATGAAATACCAAATCCATATATAAAATTATAGATTGGAGCGTCTCTCTTTCTCTTTCTCTGTGTGTGTTTGTGTGTGTGTACTCCAGTCCGCCACTGTCCTTACATTCCTTACTGTGTGAGATGAATGGATTTCTACTGTGTTTTCTGTACAATATGGATGTATGTAGTGTGGTGTGTTTAATATATTGCGAGTCGAGTTGGTTGGTTTGGTTCTCTTATTTTCCCCTTACATTCCACTTGGAGCATGGAGTTGCCGGGCTTTTGGGGAACGAAAACCGAAAACCGAAATCTAGTCGGGAATGAGAAGGAAAAAAGTATTGGGAATGGGAGAGACAGAGAGAGAGAGAGGAAAGGGAGAGTTCGTGTGTGTGTGGGTAAGTGTATGTTTGTATGTATTGGAACATTGGAAGTGTCATATGCAGCCTGTGGTCTTTCCAGTTCAGTGACCTCGAAAATTGACCTTAACTCTGTACGTACACAATGTTGGCTGTATGTTGAGACTGTGTGTATGTATATGTGCATGTGTAAGATATATATGTGTGTGTGTGCTTGGGCTTTGGGCTGACTCAATGGATGGATGTTGGTGATGGCCAGGGTGCTGGTGGTGCAAGTAGTCAGACAGACTTCACATTGGGAATCTACCAAGTGCATGAGGACTTTTGCCTTGTCTCTACACATGCACCCGAGCAGTCAGTCACAGTCATAGTATTAGTGAGGATTTGTGGAAGATCTGCAAGAAGGGAGCCCTCACCTCTCTCTCTCTCTCTGTCTCCGTCTCTCTCCCTCTCACTCTTTTTCTTCATTTCTCCATTTCTCTCTCATGCTCCCGATCAACTGCTTCGATGATGACTGAGCATAGCAAACAGAATAGTTCTGACTCTGACTCTGGGAAATGAAGAAATGAGTGCGCTTGTTTCTTCTTCGATTGTCTTCATATATGTACAATACAGATACATCGCTGTCTCTGGTTCACATGAAGATAAAAATTGTGTTTTAGATTCTCGATAGTGACGGTACCTACGTGGTTTTTGTGTTGTTGTTCTGATATCTCAAGTTTCATTGTCGTCATCGATGAGTCTCCGCTCCAGTCTACTTTGGCTCCTGCTCCAAGTTGGTCAAGACGGTCAGCTTTATCCGCTACCGTTTTCTTCTTCTCTTCTTCTTGATTTTTTTTTATGAATTTTCTTTTACGCTATGAAACTGGCAAGTAGCCCTTATACATTTTTTTGCTACTCTTTGGACTTTGAACTTTTCCAATGTGGGCAAGAACTGAGCTACTTGGTAGTTCTTCTGTTAGTTAGTAAGTAATTTTTGTAACGGACTGATCCGATGAGAGCGGCAGAAACAGCAGCAGCTATACATATACAGATACAGTAGGTAGAAGGGAGTTTAATTGTGATGAACCAACCGAATTTTTTTGATATAGGGGTATGTGTTCAGAAATTACATGCATATAACTTTACAGTCTTCGTCAGTCTTCTTCACACACATGCATACACATACGTATACGTGTACGCGTATACCTACAATTTACAGGTTACCTATGAATATAAATATACGATATACGGATGCATGTGTAGACTGTGGAGGACTGTAGAGAATTGACTATCTCTGCTGGTCTCCACTCGAATGTGAATTTGAATTTTTACCTTTACATTTACCTTTAACGCGTTGGTTCTAGTGCTGATAATCTTAATCTTCGCGTAGGCTCCCACTTGTATGCTTCAGAATATGCTTCTACATTTTTTGGCTCGAGTATTCCATCTCGTCCATCTTCTTCTTCTTCTTCTTCTCCTCATTCTTTTATAGTCTCATTGGTTTTCTTGGTTGTTCGTTTATTCCTCATCTATCGTCTATATCTATTGCTAGTGATTGTGGATGTTGGATGGTATTTAATATTTGGGATTTTTTCCACATTCAACACAACAGACCGGAGTTGGAGTTGGAGTGTTGCAAGAGTGAAGTCAAGTCACGATTTTTTGGAAGGAGGCGAGTCTCCATCCTATTCATTCTCGAAAAAGAAATCACATTGTTTTTTCTTCCTCTTTTTCTTTTTTTTCTTTTTCGTTTTCGTATTGCACGCACTACGTTTACGTTTACGATTACGATTACGTTCTACAATCCACTACGATCCAGCAGCAGCAGCAGAAGCAGAAGCAGGAGTAAGAGCCACAACAACAACAGCAGCTCTTCGCTCATCATCACCGTCTCTTCAATTCCTACACATAAATTCCAACTTTCCAATCCCCAACTATTTTTTTTATTATTACTTGGCGTATTTAGTCTCAACTCTGAGCTGTACAGATAGCTATAGCTTTGGCTACACTCACAGTCTCACCGTCTCACCGTATACAGGTAGATTTACAGAATTCCATGACATTATACTTTATACACATCCATAAGCCAACCGCAAATCGCCTATACCCCCGACTTAATGTGCACTGCACACAGCACACACAGCACACACAGACACACAGGCACACACACCTCCATATTTTTTGCTATAGCCCAAACTCACTTAAAATTACAATTACACAGGAGAGAGAGAGAAAGAGAGAAAGAGAGAGAGAGAGAAGGGCAAGCAGAAACGTCTCTTCTCTCGTCTTATCGGGCTGTTGGTGTGTTCACAGATATTTTCTTGTTACTTCCTATTAGTTCCAATTATGGTCCGTTCCTTCGTATATTTCGTATATTTCGTATATTTCGTCTATTTCGTATTTTAACTATACCAAGAAAAACACAGAGTTATTCTCTGTACTTTTTACAAAAGGAGAAGGACAAGAAATAAACCCATAAATGTACAAATGAATTAAGCTGTGGTATGTGAATGTGAGCTCTCCTAACATTTTAACATTTTACCTACTCAAAAATTCTATGCCTCTTCACAACAAAATTGGTTAGTTGAATGTAAACGAGGGAATTTTTGCCAACTCAGATTTTCTTGTGTAGAAAATCCTCTGGTTCATTTGGACTTGTCAAGTACGGCATTTCCAATTCATTTACTCTGGGTAATATGTTGAACCTTTTATAAGAATTCTTTAGTTTCGAGTTTGGTTTGGTCCAACCTCCTTTCACATTGTGTAATGAGAACAAGGGAAATTACTAAAATCAACTTGAACTATCTTTACTTTTTGAGTTTTCAAAGTTTCTTATTTGTTCAAACTTTCCAGTGGACTCTCTCTTTCTCTCTCCTTCTCTCTTTCTGTTTTATTGAGCTCTGTTTTAATGTTTTTGGGAGAGTTTATGTACGGCAAATAGATTGAGTCCAAATTTAAGTTGGAGTGCAAGATGCATTTTATGCCTGGAGAATCATTCCGCAAAAAGTTTGAAACTCTCGTCGTTCATGTGGACATATGCGAATATGCGAATGGAAGAATGTTCGGATGTGAGAGAGAGAGAGAGAGAGAGAGAGAGAGAGAATGTGTAAAATAATAAATGGGCCAGTAAAGGATTTCTTTAGCCTAGTCGAGTGCAATGGGAATAGGTTATTTTGGATTGAGTTATGAGAGGAAATAACAATTTCCTCCTTTTCTCATGTAGCTTCTGTCTCTCTTTCTCCTCTTTGATTCGCTTTAAAAAAAAATTTGATGGTGCTCCTGCAGGTTTTTTTTATATCTGGTCCCTCTGCAATGCCATACGATATGAAGGATCTAAAGAAAAGCTTTAAATGTGAGTAAAATTTCGTGAATGTGATGAATGACATTTTGCAAAATGAAAAAGAAAAACAGTGTAATAATTCAATTTCAATGGAATTACACAGAAACACAGAAACAAAACAACTTTTTTTAATTGTAGGGTAAAATGTAGACAGAGCATGACTGTACGACGGAGAAGGACTTTAAGGTCAAACGATGTGAAAGGTCTCGGAGGGAAGCAAATGACGAGAGATAGCAATTTTGAATTAAAGTACAGAGAGAGAGAGAGATTGTGATGATTAGGGATTACACAGCCAGAGCAATTGAGATTTGAGATTAGGAATTGAGAATTGAGATGGTGGGGAAACAGAAAAGTTGAATGAAAAGTAAAGTACAAAATTGTGGAAATAGTAAGACAAGACAAGAAACTCCTGCTCGCATTTCACATCCACTACCAATTTAATTGAGCAAGTAGTTTGTAGTTTGTATGTTGAAGTTTGTATTTGTACTCTACGTGGAAATAAAAGATAGAGGGTTAATTTTCGAAGGAACGGCACATGTAAAGACAGGGCGAGAGGAAAGGAGAATGTAGAATTAAAGAAAATGTTGTAGAATGAGAGGGGGAAAGGCAGGCTTCAATTAAGTAGGCAGGTTCATGTTGATATTTTGATATACATAGGAAAGAGACAATAATCTTTAAAATAATAATTGTAATAGAATGTATGCGCAGATTATCTTTATCCTTTGTATTTTCTATAGGGGATTCAGACAGACAGACAGACAGAGCACAGTAGTTTGATAAAGACAGAGAATGATTTGGAATATTTGTAAAAATACGGGAGCGCATCAGGTAGGTATCGTAATCGTAGGTAGGTAGGTTAGGTTAGGTACTCTATGTAGAAGTAGGTACACACGAGGTTTGGGGAATGGACATAATGGTAACTTGGTGGGATCATGATTATAGTAATTTTTGGATATAAATCACTTGCGTAATTGCTCGACCATCGTTTGAGCTCTAGCTCAAGGAAGGCAACTCACGTTTATCCACATTTATGAATTCAGTCAAATAGAGTGTGTGGAAATACACAACTCTTCCTTCTCTACACACAATAACAATAACAATAACACAATGTCTCATGTTCATGTGTGTGATGTGATGGTAAAGAGAACGATGGACACGATGAATTTACCATTTACCATTTACCTTCCCCTCCTTAATTCCTTCATTCTAAACACACACTGTAAATGCATAGAAATCCTTCATCGTTTATAAGTTATAAGTGTCCGCACCATCAAACATCGATAGTGGGGATATAAATACAAAGTGTATACAGATCATTTTGATATTACTCGACACTCACAACTCACACGATTATGATTAGGTTGATCCGGGACGCGAATTGAACATATGTGAGCCCTTCTCAAACAACCAATTCACCCAAATGTCCATTTGTGTACGCATCACCTACAGACTGACTACAGATACATGAATACATGCATTTGAAATGTGAATGTGTGTGTGTATTTGTGGGTTAATCTTCCTCACACGTTTCTCTAGTCTGCTCCTCTCTCAACTTTGTGGCTTTTGGGTTGGATCGAGTTTGAGACAAAGTGTAAATATAGGCAAAAGTCCACATGGTCCAAATCCAAAAATCCAAAAGTTTAACTCTCTCTCTTTAAAAAAAACTCTTGCTCGAGTCTCAACTCGGAATTCGGGACAAAACGGTTCGTTTCCTCGTCTGTCCTAAATCTGAACATAAGTGTGTGTTGAGTGGTGTATTCGTATCGGGTATCGGGTATACACCTTACCAATACAATATCTTTATCTTCCTCCCCCACTCACCTCTTCTTCTGCTCTTCTTCTACTCCTTCTCCTGCTGAATCTCAATCCTTTTTATCCTATTTGATAGGGAAACTGGCTGGTCTAAGTTGGAATTATTCGTCCCAACTGGCCTACTCGCTTGATCCACGGACTCCTCAGAAATGATTTTATTTTATCCTTCACTTGAATCCACCCCAAAACTCGCGACGAGTACAGAAATCCTCTGAAAATTTGCAATTGATCTCCACCTAAAATAACCGACTCCTCGACTACTAACTCGACATACAATATATAAATGAAAAAGGGAGATATGCATGAAAATCGTGTCCAAATGTCCAAATGCAATGTTTGCATGCGGTGGTTGTACAGAGCAAATAAGGACGACTGAACGAGCATGATATTCCCATGTACATATTTCTATCCTTCCTTACACCTTGACTACATGTTCCCGAGAAACGAATGGACGAACGAACGAACGAAGGAACGAGTGAGGACGAGGAGAGAACGCAGAACGCATGGAAAGTTAGGTTCACAGAGCCCATCAACTGTGTTCACATTCACATCAAAGGCAACGACGACAAGTGATTCTAGTCTCTCTGCATGAGACTCATGAGCATTATCCCTGGAAAAATAAGGACATATGTTTCCCCATATACTCCAACACATACACACACACACACACACACACACACACACAACCACTTTGGTGGGCATACGAAATAAAAAAAAGAGTACAAGTCGGTTCTTCATATGAAAAAACACAATGGAAGAGGTAAAATTACGCTCCTTCTTCTTCGTCCACTTCCACTGTGTATCAACTATCAACATGAACCCATATTCCATATCCTCCACATTTCCAACGTATGGAATTCTCATCCTACGAGTATGCAGAATTTCATCAGTATATTTCTCAATAAAGCAATACAGAAATACAGGAATACAGGTATATAATATAATATCTATGTATACTTTATTCTTTATTTCCATCAGTACATTTCCATTTTCATGCTCACATTTATTCATTTACACTTGTTCTTGTTCTCATCAGCTTGACTACTTTTTTATGTTTGCTCATGAAAATCCGATCGAACGTCGAATGTACCGACCGACATGCAGTAGAATGTGGATTCGATTAGAAAAAAGGAGAGAGAGAAAGAGAGAGAGAGCGAGAATGAGAGAAAAAGAGGGAAACCTTTGAAGATCTGACGAGTGTGAATGGGAATCAAGTGCAAAAATATTTGAGTTGAATTCGAGCCGGGTTCTCTCTCTCTCTCTCTCTCTCTCTCTTGCTAAAAACAACACTTGAATCAGGGAATTGATGGTGAATAGAAAGTTATGGAGTAGCTTTAGCCATAGTCAACCACCCAGCTTGGACTGTTGTAAATGTACATAGTTACATATGTGTGTGTGTGTTTGTCTTCATATGTATTCACATGAGCTGCTCGGGTGATGAATAGAAATCGGAATAGGAATAGGAGTGAGTTTGAGTTGGAAAGAATGAGCAAACGGGTGAATAACATTTTACTTCCTACCCGCTCCATGTTCCCTATGTATCCATGTGTGATCTGATGGGATGTCGTTTCCAACTTGAATAAAAGGGTGGGAGCCTCTCGCGGTCTCTCTCTCTCTCTTTCGCTCTCTTCACCATTCTATTCTCAATCTCCGTCGTATGTACACAAGACGAGGGAGAGAGAGAGAGAGAGAGAGAAAGAGAGGGAGGGAAATGAAAATTCTCAAACTTGATCCTGCTTTAGGCTTCCGACTAAAATTTACTATACAAACAATTGATCTATGTGGAAGTGGAAACCCTTTACGTTTTACATTTAATGCTGCAAACAACAAGTTTTTCTAAATACTCACTTCCTCCACTCCTGCCCGCCTTCAAACAATTCCTTTAACTCATCCAAAATCAATCCAAAGCAAATCCACCGCACATACACACACACACACGTTCCCACCAAAATCCTCTTCACCCTTTTTCAAATCCAAAATTTCAATTCCCCCATTTCGTTTTTTGAATGCAGGAGATACATATTTGAAATTCAAAATAATCAGAACATGAAGTGAAAAATTTATTTTTACTGAAAGTTTTTTTTGTTTTTGTGTGGATTGGATGAATAATTATTGGTAATTTGTTGATTATTATGACATCAATATTTGGGTTGATAATTTGTAGAAAGAAGAATGACTTGAACTTTGCATGCAGAGTCGTATAGTTGATTGTGGATTGTGTACAAAGAGAGAGAGAGAGAGATGGGGGGAATGATTTATTCAGTCTAAATGGAAAAATGATGGATGGATGGACTCCTTTGCTAAATATGATAGAAGAAGATGGATGCCTGTATAAATTATCAAGTGGTTGGACAAGAAAACAAGTCTTATTGAACATGGAACAACAAGTAACAACGAGTACTGAAGTAGTCAAGAGGATCAACAGCAACCAGAAGAAGCGTCGTTTCTCAAAAGAAGTTCACAGGAGAAGAAGAAGAAGGAGAAGAAGAAGGAGCAACAAGAACGTGTATATTGATGATGACATGGAAATATGGAAATGCCTGGAATAAACATTCTCTGCTTACTCTCATGTGTACTCGTATGTGGATATGCGATAACGAAAATCAAAACCAAAATCCAAATCAAATGTTTTGTTTCCCAGCTCCACTTCTTTTCTTGTGTCGTACGTATAGAGACAGAGAGACAGAGAGGCAAAGAGTAACAGAGAGTAACAGAGAGCGACGGCAACAAACTACACTTTAATAAGTAATATAAAAGTATTTTACACGAGCATAATAAATATGAATGCATGAACTGCTATGTATTATTATTATTATGTATGATGTGTATGTGAAGATGGATATCGTAGTTGTGTATGAGATGAGGAATATCAGGAATATGTATAATATGTATGAGGATGGGGAAGAAACCTGTGTGGAGTGTTATCGTTATCATGCTGAATGAAGAAATAGCTGAACCAGTTATTACTTGTATTATTTTTTATATCCTAATACAAACGAAACATCCCAACTTGTACACATATTGATAAAATATACATACAGATATTGATAAAAATATATGTATGTACAGATATTATTTTCTCCTGTCTTGTCTTGAGTTGAGAGAGAGACTCGTCGAATAAATACAGACTCTGAGTGTGTGTAAAAACTTTAAGTCATTTAATGGGAAAACAACGTTTTTTTTCAAAGAATTTACCGCTTGTAATATTGTAATATTCCCATCGGGTCAACTCAACATCCACACAGGATATTTATGAAGAGCGAGATCCCATGTATGATCTCTGCATGGGAGAGTTGAGAGTAGTATGTGTGAGCACTGAGCACTTGTTTGCTCTGTGCAGAAAACTCTCTGTGCACAATTTCTACATTTTACATGGAGGGAAATAATTAAAGAGTTGGAGTATGAGTGAAGGAGAGAGAGAGAGGGAGAGAGAGAGAGAATGCGTTATAATTGCATTGGTCAATAAATTTATTCTTTCCATAAATTCCTGATGGTTGCTGGTGCTGGTGCTGGTGCGAGTGTGAAGGGAAATCAGTGACAAGTTCACAAATAATAACATGCGTGAATGAGCGAATGACTTTAATCGTTATCGCAGCAAAGTCTAATCCGAATCCAAAATCTGAGTCAGTCCCTCTCGCCGTCGTCCCTGTCGATTGCTTGTTCAATTTATATAAAATCCATAGAGCTGTCTCTTATGTACAATGTATTTACATTTACACGCAACCGTAACAATACAGTAATGAAGAAAAAACAGTATATAATGCTGGAACTCGACGACGACGACGACGACGACGACGAGGAGAAGAAGGAGGACAAGTGAACATGAGCACACACCAGAAAAATCCATCCTAAATTCCATAGGGAAAATGAATGTTTTGCATGCAAGTCGTTAGATAGAGAAGAAGAAGAAGTAGAAAAACGTTGCTTCACGCACACTCTTTCTATTTGGACGGTGTAGATGAAGCTCATTGGATTGGATGCATTTCCAAAAGATTAATTCGTGAGAATTTTCTCATTCCAGATCAATATTGACAATGTGCAGTATAGTCAAGTGTGTAGAGAACAACTCTCCTCACTCTTCTCATCCTAACACAACATAGAGAATATAGAATATCCATTGCCCCCATAGTCACATCTCCCCTTGTTGTTTTCCTCTCTTGCTCTCTCTCTCTCTCGTCATTCCCCATCAGTTGAGACCCGTCCCGCGTTGAGATCCAGATCATCATCATCAGTTCAGATGACTACCTCAGGTTTTCCTACTTTTCTACACATCTCCACATGTCAACCCTCAACAATACACCAACACTAACATCATTGTCCAACTCTCTCTCTCTCGCTCTCTCTCTCTCTCTCTCCCTCCTCCAACTAAAACTGATATTACTAATCCAAGTTGGAATTTTATGCAGAGGGAAAAGAATAATTGCAGCCCCGATTTCATGGCACATATACCTTCAGTGGATGTTCAGAATTGTAGTCTATATTTTACTATTGGAAATACTAGTTGGAATTAGTACAGAGAGAGAGAGAGTGAGAGAGAGAGAGAAAGAGAGGAGCATGCTTTTGTGCATTCCCAATTCTCAATGCCGGCAGTCTCAAAACATGGAAGCGTTGAAGCGAACCTCATCTCGGCCCTGACTCTAATAGAGTTTTGTCCTATCTGCTCCTGCTTCTGCCTCTCAAGTAATTCACATTCACACATTACACACATTATGCACATACATACGTACACGTCGGACAAACACCAATGCGACTACATACATTGATTTCTCATGCAATGAGAGCTCTACTACAGAACAGATACACACAGGCAGATAGAAGAAGTTCCCAAAAACAACAGAGTGGCCGTATGTAGTCGTCGATTGTGTGTGTGTGTGTGACTGTATGTATACTGCATCTTGTGAACAATACAGATAGGCCCTACGGTCGTGTAGGTGGAGGCAAATACTCAACTACAACTAGAAATACAATTTCCAACGACGACGACGACGACGACGACGACTACCCTCAATTCCACATAAACATAAAATGAATAGCCATCTCACATATATATCTACTCACTCACTCACTCCTATTCCCCAGTCCTACATAGTCCGTACATACACTACATACATACAGAAAAAAACTAGGAATATGTACTCTCCATCTCCACTGCAGATCACACATGCCTACATATCTTTTGCGACTGTAAATTTAATGTAGTTTTAACCCTCCCGAACTCATTTCATCTACACACACACACACACAGTACATAGCTACACAGGTATATGCATATCTACATTTATACAACCTCACATTATTCCCTATCACATTCCCTATCTCTACCATGCCCACATACATCAAGTACATTTCGATTGAGAGAGAGAGAGAGAGAGAGAATTACTAGCGAGTGAGCGTCTGACAAGACAAGACAAGCTTTTGCTTGCCATTCCCTTCAGGCCTCAAACAGAAAAATTTCGCATTTTTGTGTACCACATGAGATGAGATCAGATGAGACAACTATCAACTATACAAACCCATCACATCACTTTCCTACCTCTCCTAAATATACAACAGCCCCAGCAATAGCAATAGCAATAGTAATAGCAATTGGAACGAATAGGTACGTGTATTTTCTGGCTGTACTTATTTCCATCACAGTCCAAACTCTATAAAAACGAAAACGAAGATTGAGGATTCGGAATCAAGAGAAAGCGTATCCCATCCCATCGTAAAGCAAAGGAAAAGGTTCAGGTAAATCCTGCACATCAGCTGTATAAATGTAAATGTACATGTAGATGCAAATGTACTTAATGTACATACATTGAACAATGACTTTTGGTTATTATGTGCAAGATCTTTTGTCATGTATTATGGGAGAGTAATAGGAAAACGGAATGGCAAAAGTAATGGATTTCTTGTAGCCCCTCTCTGTCTCTCTCTCTCTGTCATGTACCAGCAAGTAGTAGCTTGTTCTTGTACTTGTACATGTACTGATACAAGTGAATATTATTATTATTATTATTGCACTACAGCTTCAGCTACTGTTTTCACAAACAACACAGGCGGACTTACATTTTACATTACTCCATTTGCTACCACGTTTTGACTTTGATCCCCCAACATCTCACACAACATATGGGAATGGGAATGCCATTGACTAGATGAATTTGCTTATTCCTTGGAGATGAGGTGAGATGAACAAGACACTCGTAAGAGTAAATTGCTCTTGATTCATGCAAGTGAGTGAGTGAGCGTATATTTTATTTCAATGCGTGTCATGTTAATGGGACTGCGTAAGTCAACTGTTCCAACATGGAAAGTTCCCCGTCTGTCTGCATACAACAGCCAACAACCAACAACTAGGTACATAAACATAACATACAACTGCAAGACATTCGTGCATTTATTTATTTCATATGAGTAAGTCGAGTCGAGTCAAGAGAGTACGAGATTGAGTATTTGAGTTAAAGTTTTCAGATTGAGAATGAGAGTTGAGCCATGAATGTACATTTCCTATCTATAATATAACTCTGTCTGTATTCTCTATATTCTCTGTATAGGGGTCTCTTGGTATTTGGGATATGTGCAAATATGCAGGGAATTGCATGGGAAATATCTAAGGTTGTAGGTAAGCATTAAATTTTGGTGAGAGAGAGAGCGAGAGCGAGATATGAACCACTTGGTTCTGGGTTGTTGTTCGTTGCTTATATGAGTTCATGAGAGTATTATTGATGTGCTACACACACGAAGGGGCTGGATAAATGATTGGACCGTAAAGTCAACCAACTCAAAGTAAGCCGTTTTCAAGTGTAGGTACAACAACTACAAGTATAAGACTCGGGCCACGCATCTCTCTTTCTCCCTCTCTCTCATTCTCATCTCATTGCAAGAAAAAGGTCGGAGGTGAGGTGAGAGAAAAACTCTCTCAAGTTTGCATTCCATCATCAATGAATTCTTGCTGTCGAGATACATATTTATATTTACAAATAAATTCAAAATCCAAAACCAATGTGCAGGTGAGATGTGTGTGTGTGAGAGAGAGAGAGAGAGAGAGAGAGAGAGAATGTGCGACAAGGAATAAAATGGGTCTACAGATTACAACTTAACAACGTACAGAACAGACATCCCAACCAGAAGAACACCAAAGTTATATCCTACTAGCAAGGAAAATCGTGTTGCTATTGCCAATGCAAGTTTCTGTTTTACTTTACTCTTCGTCGTTTCCTTCCGTTCAGTTTCTTCTTCCTAGTCAGATAGTCAGCTTGTGTATGTGTATCTCTCTCTCTCTATCTCTCACTCTCTCTCTCTCTCTCTCTCTCTCTCTCTCTCTCTCT